>UELV01084528.1:0-20556 GCA_900490015.1 Megastigmus stigmatizans | reverse complement strand
CTCTCTCTCTCTCTCTCTCTGTCTCACGCGCGCGCTATACGTACACCTACACTGTGGTAATAGCGAGCGGTGGCGATCGCGCGCGCGACAAACTAGACGCCGAGAGACTATATACGCGAGAGATACCGATATATATAGACATAATATCCAAGGATTATAATGGCGCATTGCCGACGGTATATAGATATAGGATTTGCATTACATTCGTTAGGGCTTGTAAAAATTAGCGGCGGGTTCAATATTCTACGTACGCAGTGAAAGGAGAAAAATAGACGAACGGGGGATTCACAGAAATTCGCACGACGAGTGTTTACACTATAGGATTACCGGTATATGGATTCGTGGAATCCGGTTGAATTAAAAATCTAACGATAAGAGGGATTGTTGATCGATGCGCGCGTAACTCTTTCGTGAAAAGAGAGATTAGGCGGAAAAGACATTCGAGAAATTTTTTTCTTCTTCTTCTTTTTGTATCGCGATCGTCGGTGAGGGGATACGGAGTTTCGCAAGCTTTTGTAAGTTCATTAAAATAGAGGAGGTAGGCGGAGAAGAAAAAGCTCGTGAAAATTATAAGCCAGAAAATGTATCCAGTCATTGGGCTTATTGGCAAAGGTTTCGTAAAATTTTGCGAGTAAAAAGTGATAAGTCCAAGTGGTTTATGCGCCGCGGCCGCTCTCGAGCATTAAGAGCACCGCGCCGCGCGGCATTTGGACTTTTTTGCCCGGCGCTCTTATTTGGAAATATTTGAAATTCCGTGCACGCCAAATTAATTAATTTGGAAAATGTTTGACATTTTTCGTGCGCCTTGCTCACGCAACAACTGTTTAGCATTAATCCGCTGAGACAGTGAAAACGATTTTCTTTTTCTTTCTTGTATAAAATGACTTGTTTAAAATACTCTATAAATTATGCATTCGCTTAACATTGCTTAATATTTTATTCTCTCTTTTTTTTTTCATTTATAAATCACCGATATAACGACATCGCCACATAAGCGTGCGGAAAAGGCACTTTGGACTCAATCATTTTGTTTTTGTCAAACAACCAATAGCATCCAATCTCGGAGGTGTAATTAGTTGAAAACCGGGAACAGCTTAAATAATTTCCGAACCTTTTCGTTACACAAAACGTCCAATTACGTCTGGCTTCAAGAGCGTTCTCTTTTGTGTACCATCCGCGTACTTCCAGAACCTCAAATAAACCCACATCAGCTATATCAACAAAAACTTCCATTTCAATCCCATTGAAGTAATAATCGTTTTTCCACATAATAACCAGTTACAAATAAATTCATCGCCATAGTTGCCACACCACATAGACGTGCAAGGTTCGCTCGCAGCAACTTTTGGAAACGACTCGAATCAAAGTTAAAACTCATCGGCTTTCCTGGAACCCAGTTATACTATAACATATAGAATCCAGTCGCGCAGAAGGAACGACGCCTACACTCGCCGACACGCCACTGCTAAACTTGTGCAGACAGCTTATACCAGATATCGCACACACACAGAAAAAGAGAGACTGTATATGTATACGGGTTCTCATGGATAATCCGCACGCGCAAATCTCAGCTGGTTGGCAACCTCGAAGAGGACGATTCCTGGTTAAGCATCCCACCTCGAGAGAGTATCCGTTCGTGTATATATACACACACGTACACGCAGCCTTAGAACCAGACGAGATAAGAAGACGGTAGAGTATAAGAGCAAAAGAAAAAAAAATACGGAGGCATCGAAAAAGAAGAGGGAGAGAGATCGTTGCACGTCGGAGAGGCCAGAGACTTCCCGCGGAGGAGGGATAAGATAGAAGGAGAAGCTGCGCGAAGATGAAGCTCCTCTTCTCGAGAGCATAGTGCGAAATTGCCGGGCGGCTCTCTGATGCCGTTGGCAGCCGCTTCTAAGCAATTTGAATTATGCCGCTTTTACAGTGGATCTGCTGGCTGCAGGCGCACTCGGTACATATATATTTACAAGAGATGCGAGAACGCGTCGACAACCTCGAGTCTCGATGGCAGTATACACAGCGGCAGCTGCGCAGCCCGCGCGCTTTCATTCGTTTCCCATTCACGATTCATAGGCACGCACCGAGGGATGAGTTTCTCCCGACGATGTGCTTTTCTTTATATTTTTTTTCAGATCGCTATATATATATATATGGTTGGAATATTGAATTTTCATCATTCATCGTTAGGGTATATTCAATTCGATGTTATACATACACTCTGCTTCTTTTAATAGATCCGTTTCAAAAGAGTTGTTGCATCAATTTTTTCATTCGCTAAAAGAACTGCGAAAGTGCATGAGAAACATAAGCTTTTCGTTGTAAACGCAAAATTGGCAGAATATTATTTGTTTTTTATTATAAGAGTTATGACGCTCAATGAAGCAGCATACACTGCATGTATGAGGTTATTTGATCTCTACGAATGATTTATTTATTTCAATAATCATTGCAGTGCCAACGGTCCTGATCAGGACAGTTAAAAATTATTCTGTCTTATACGGGTGCCAAAAAATGGCCATGCACGTCACACGATTGTATCATTTTCAATACACTCAGCTAATGAGGGGCAGTAGCTTAACTTACTCTTAATAATACTCATAATATATTACATTTTTTTTTAAATTAGGTACACTATTCGAAGAATTTATGTTATTTAGATGTTGTTGTACTAGAAGACATAACTTTTTTCCTAGTTCATAACTTTTTACCCCTATTTTGTGCAACTTCTTCAAGTAACGCTCAACGTAACGACAATATGGATTGAGGAAGGAATTATATTTTATACATCAATGTCTTTCTCTCGTATATAGGCGCCTAATTGGCTCTACAACTTGTCCTCTATCAATTCTGCATGCGAAAGAAAGAGACCATGATCGAAGAATAGGTGAAATTCAGCTCTATCTTATATCTTTACATCTGTCCCTACTTTTCGTAGAGAGCGATCCTCCCGAGTAGACTCGTGTATATATATGTTTACGCCTGCCTTCAGTACAGTAAACTTAGGGCAATTTTATGAAAAGGGCCGGGGATAAGGGATAAAGATCGTTACGACCTAACGGTATACTAGGGATGCTCTCAAAAGAATTGGAACACTATTTTTCTTTTTTCGCGCTCGAACCACACATATTGCAGCTAAGAGCTTGTAAAACGTTCGTATAGACACATGTATACATTATAAAAAAAGTTGTTAAAGATTATAAAACATTCTGCAAAGTATATATTGTAATTATTGCATGAGAGCTGAATGTATTAAAATAATATAGATTCGTGTATAGACGTTCATAAATATTATTAATATTGCATAGTAAAGAATACAATCTAAACTATATGCGAGAAATTTTAATCGACCTTTCACGATTCCATGACACATTCAGAATTACGACTGACTATTCTAGAAAATTAAATGAAATATCTTTACATTACTGAATTTTTTATACGCTCTTCTAGATATGACGTAACCGATAATATTCTATCTAAAAGTTTCAGTATGCATAATACGTTATGATTGTAAAAAAATCGTTGGAACACGTCAGAAGTTTTCAGTAGTTTATTTAGTTATTACAATATACGATCTAAAAGCGTTTCACAAATAATTTGGAAGAATTAATTTTCTGCCATTCCTACAGTTAAGACGTGCTTCTCTAGATGGCGTAGTGAAGTACACGAGTAGATTTTTTATAAATTAATTTAGACTTGATTCAATGTTAAAAAAATTATTTAAAAAATTTATGTATATTTACCTAAAATATTTTGCTAATTTATATATAAGCCCTTTCTTAAGTCTATAGTGTGCCTGAATTGTCTATTATTTATCTTATCATTACATAAATATATAAATTTCAATAATGAGTCAAAAATTAATGATTTTTTACAAAGATTGCTGCTGTGATACTAATAAATATTGAAAATAATAAGATTAAAAGCTATTTAGAATCACGTGATCATGTCTGTGATATCCTAAATAAGAAAAAAAATTAGCAAGCCACAGCGTGCAAGCAGAAAAAAAATAAAGATACAGCCACGGACGAAAAGTTCATTGCATAAATCAAGGTACGCAACCAAATTGTCCGCTCTTCGAAAGCCGCCGCGGAGACAATTGTAAAACGTACCTTTACAAACTGAGCCAACACAAGCGGCACAAGCCGCTTAGCTATAGCGCGGCGAGCGATCGACAGAATTCAAACGCGCGATACATCGAGTGGAGAACCCAGAGAGAGAGAGAGAGGGAAAGGACAGATATATAGGATTGGTGGGGGATGTATAGGCAGAGCTCGACTGTATGACGTAGGTCACAGCGAGCGAGACGGAGACGAAGCCACACTGTACCCGTACATTGCAGTCAGCTATACCTACTCTCTCTCTCTCTCTGCTGCTGCCTGTCTCTCCCTCTCTCTTCCTCTTTCGCTAGGCAGCTCTCGAGGCAGGAGAGCGACGTAACCGCCGCTGTGAGCTGCGCGCGACAAGAGATCGTCGACGGTACCCGAGGTAGCCGTGGTATACTTATAGTAGCTGTGAGCGAGCGCGTCGCCGTCACTGTCGTTGTGTCGTCGTCGTATACCACTGTGTGTGTGTTCTATCCTATAGCAATATAGCATAGCCACCGAGTATAGTAGCTACCGTCTATCGAGGATCAGTGCGCCTGAGTGAGCGCACCGGAGTCTTTCCCTCTCTCTCCGGCTTCCGCGCTATATCACTCAGGCAACACGCTCACACACACACGCACACATTTGGCGAGAGCGCTGGTTGTGTATATGTGTGAAAACGAGAAAGAGAGAGGGAGAGAGGAGAGGGAGCGAGACGGAAAGACCGGGTAGGAGTCTCGGTGTACGCCGACCGCTCGGCGACTGTCAGTGGGTGCGAGTCTGCGAGTCCAGCGAGTTCAGCTTCGCCGCGACGGCTGTCTGCACTTTACCAAATTCGCTTCTTATATATATATATATAATTGAGATAAACGAGTTTCTCAAAATTTACAGCTTAAATAAGTGTGCGTCCGGAGGATTCGTAACTACGCGGTCACGGGGATTTGAGAACAGTATATATACAATAAACCGCTCCTTTTACTCTTCGCGTATAACCACATACTAATATACATTAAATATATATATATATATATACATATATTATATCTCGTAATATACCTGCACATCACGACGAAGAGGAAGCTACATACTCAGTCTCCCAACTCACTCACTATCTCATACACACATATAGACACACAGAAGGCAAACAGTAATAGCAGCAGCTGCATCAGCATCAGTATCAGCCCCTAGGACAAGTAGAAACTGCAACGCACACACACACACACACACATACAACGTCGATCGATGCTGCGAGAAGATTCGCGTTGAGCCCCGAGTAGTAGTCCACCCTAAAAACTGTTCCGATTCAGGAGGCGCTGTAGACGGAATTATCATTAAAACGTTTGCGCTTTGCTTGTGCCGAAAAGTTTCGAAAGCTCAAGTTATAGAAGATTTTTACATACGAGCGGAAGAAGAGGACGACGGGATCTCGTACACTGTACACACGTGCGCAGTGGTGTCGTAATATAAGAGCGCTGAGCGAGTGCGAGAGAGAGAGAGAGGAAATACACATAGAAGGTCGAAGAGTTTTCGACCGCGCGCATATAAGGGTGAGAACAGCACATATACAGCGATAGCAGCAGCGCCAGCAGAAGAGAGGGAGCTTGCCTCCCTTTGTTGTTTATCGGCCGGAAGGTTGGCACAGAGAGCTGAGCTTCAGTCACATCGGCGCAACACTTCTGCTACAGTTTTTCACCCACCAACGGTCAAACGGAGTTTTTTCCTCTCCCTTTTAACACACACACACACACACTCACGTATTATATTTTTGATTTCGTGTTTCCGCTCTCCTCTTACCCCTTTTCTCATCGACGAAAAAAGTACAATAATAGAAGAATAAAAAGCGGGTGCATAAATCGGAGGTGCGGCTCTCCTGGTCTCTCTCTCTATATATCAATAGCCACACATACGTAGAGACGTAGCTGCACAGAGAGAGAGAGAGAGAGAGAGAGAGTGCAATATCGACGGGCTTTCGGTCTCTCTCGACGGCCAGAGTCGGCAGTCTAGACTAGAGCACATACACCACTACTATTCTGCTAGTCGCAGCCACACGACGACTGAGCCGCAGCTACACCTTCGCTGTACTTGCTTCTCCACCTTCTCTGTGCACTACCTAAGCAGCCATTACGAAGAAAAAAAAGCATCAGCTACGAAACTCTCAGAGCAAAACGTGAGTATTATATCAATTATTTTTACCCATCTTTCGATCATTTGAATTTTTCGTGCATCGTGATGTGTGTGTGTGTGAGAGAGAGAGAGAGACGGCGCATGATCAACGAGAATATTCGCGCGGCGCCGCCATCGCCGCCGCTGCCGTACATCCGCAATTCGTGACGTTTCTGGAAAGTTCGCTGCCCGGCCTCTGTACGCGCGTTACCTCGGAAAGGGGGCGAAAGAGTTGCGCCCTCCCCGTACTGTGCTACCGTATCGGGGAGGGAAAAGGGCGCGAACATGTATACCATACTGTGCAGTGCAGCCGGCTTTTCGAAGTATAATCCGCGCGACGTGACGTAGATATATATATAAATGTATATAGGGGAACACGATTACGCGGCGATATTCGAGAGAGAGGGAGCGAAAAGACGGTTTCATCGTATGGCGTGCTAAGCACGGCACACAACCGTCATTCGCGGCTCGTATATATATATACTCGTGCGAACACACATGTGTGCGAGTGAGTTGGCTGTATCTAGGCGTTCGGGAAGGAGAGAGAGAGAGAGAGAGAGAGAGAGAGAGAGAGAGAGAGAGAGAAACGTGCTAAGCCGGCAAGTAGAAAATGCCTGAGCGACGTGCGCATGAAGTTGCATGTTTCGCGGTAAACGTCCGTGTACGTGTAGGATGTGCACGTTTCTCGCCGCGTCTTTTCTTTTTCCGTGTGTGTGTGTATGTGTGCATGTGTGTATGTGCCGTGAGCTTACATATACGGGCAAAATATGCGCGCTTCGTGTAGAAGACATTTGGCGATAATTTGTATATACATATATATGTGTGTGTGTGTGTGTGTGTGTGTGTGAGCGCCCGCTTTGCCCCGTGGCTTCACTTCAATACACTATTTCCCTTGCTTTGCGTTGTGTTGTATAAGTATACGAGAGCGCACGCACGTATCGTTGCCGAGTTATTTTTGGAGGGAATCGCTCGAGAGAGATAATTGCGTGTGCTCCTCGTTTCGAAAGAAGAGAGTTTTTTTTCGCGAGCAAACTTTTCTTTCGATAATTGGAGATGATCCACTTGGTTTTGCGCATTAGCAGCAGATTCGTACGATAAAGATATATGTTCGCGAGTGGAATGGAATATTGGACTTGATTCTGACTGCCATATTTTACTGTTTTATTTGACGAGCGAACTGATATTTTCCAATAATTGTTCGATATACATAATAGAGCGAGGGCTCGTTCTTTTTTTCATTTCTTTTTCCTCCAACTTGCAATTAGCGGGCGAATATTTAAATTGGAGGAAACGTTCCGCGGTGGCTTTTTCACCTGCATGCAAGCGGGCAAGTGCACGTTAATAAATGAAACGTATTAGCGACGCTTCCGGATCACCGTAGAATTTTCACCGACTACTTCTTTGCGAGTTACATAAACTCACTCGTGTTTCCCGTGTGTATACACTGGCTCAATCGTATTTGCTCAATTTGGAGTGCAGCGGCACCGCTAAAATGACGTATGCTCAAAGTTTGCAACAATTTCATTCAAATGCGTAAGATGTAGATTCTGTTGGAGCCCGTCCAAATATAAAGCTTTGACAGCGCGACTAAATTTTAGCGTTATAAAGTTTCTGCCGAATTTTAAAAGCGCCTATTATTTTGCGCGAAATTATTCAATTTTGCAAATTGAAGGGGATTCACGAGCCATAACTCATGACTCAGTAAACCGTATAGATATTTGAAACAAAGTATCCTTTTTGCTCCTTCTTTTTGCTAGATCGTTAATAAAAGAATAATAAACTTTATTTTCTATCTTTCGACACGTAGACAAATCTGTTCATGCTTTGCTTTTAATGAATATCGAAGTGAAAAAAAACAAGATACTTAAAATTTTATTATCTCGCTAAATGTACGTCTATACAAAACTTATAGTTACATATCCACACAATATACAAGACTCGTAATTCCAATTATCATAAAATAACCCAAACTCCATTTAATTTATCGCCTTTTCAATTATTAAAAACTCGAACGAATTAGTTATTTGTCACCTTGATTTAGCCTCTCCCACATTTGAATCAGCCGAACGAGAAATAGTCCGAAGGAAAAAAGAAATCTCCGATACATTTATTCATCGCTAAATTATAATATACTCACCCGGCATTATAGCACAACTTCCTTATACACACCGACTAATATTGCGCCAATATTTAATTCGCGTATGCACGTACACACACACGCCGTTCTTTATTTTTTTCAAATCAGTTCTGAAAAATCATTAGCTCCGTCGTCGGCTCCTAATCATTTTGTTTTTCTCGCCAAACACACAACACACGCAAAAAAAAACAAGAGAGTGGGGGGGGACAAGGCACGCAAACAGTTGCACATGTGTTTTGTATGTCGCCGCTGCATCTCTGCGCCGGACGACCCGGGACGCCAGAGAGAAATTCGCGCGCATGCACACCGTGTGGTTGTGGTATAGTATATAGCAGCAGTAGCAGCAACAGCAGGGTCGCGACGCGCACGCGCTAGACGATGATCGCGATGTCGCCGTATCCTCTCCTCTCTCTCTCTCTACTGCGCCGCTTCTAGAACGTGCAGCCATCCGACGCGTATAACTGCTGCTGTGCACCGCGCCTCTGATGTTATAGGGAGGCTCACCTTTTACGACGGACGACGTGCTTACAAGTGAAGCTACGCATCTTACTCTCTTGCCTCTTCAACGAGTCGCTGTGCTGCTCTTGCTTGTGACTAATAGGGATAAAATTAAAAAAATACACCGAAGCTTGAGAAGCGATTAAAAATTGATTCTGATTATGATTTATCGTGTGTGCGCATAAGCCGAGGCTAAAGGGAAAGAGGAGGAGCATTTTATACCAGTTGGACGGGGTGAGAAATAACGTTCGACTCGGATACCTCCCTTTAGCGTGTATATCTATATATAAAAAGAGACTCGAGAGACAGAGAGAGAGAGAGAGAGAGAGAGAGAGAGAGAGAGAGAGAGAGAGAAGCGAGTCGAGGCCATTATACCTGATGCAAAAAGAGGCTCGTCTTCTCTCTTCCGATTCCGGTCCCTGCTGCAACTTTTCCCTTTCTCTCTTCTCTCCCTCTCTCCTTTCTCTCTCTCACGCGCGCGTGCATGGGGCTCTCTCTCTCTCTCTGGCTATCATCTCTCCCGCCTCACCTTCTTATTACGTGATGTGACTGAGGGTATTAACTTTTGACGGCGAAACAGGTACATTGTCAAGGAAAAGTCGGAACCGCGCCGCGCAGCTCGCACTATTGCAGCCCACTATACATGATGGTTTAATGAACTTTGCTCGGCTCGCTCGCTCGCGCGCAGCTGGGCTCTCCGCGCGCGAGCGTTTATTTTCCCGACGCGAAACGAGTTTTGCAGGATCTGTAAAGTATTTATCATTCGCTGAAAGTCTACCTCTCTCTCTCTCTCTCTCGCGGACCGGCTCCTCGACACGAAGCTCTCCGCAGACTTCGCCAACATGCGCTCTGTGTATATGTGCATGCAGCGCATCTTGAACAAAACTTGGCGTAAATTGTATATATAGCCTATAATCCTTGGAAGATGTGTCTCAATTTGTTTTGCAACCGCGCGATTCATCGATGCAGCTCGTACAATTTGCAACAGTATATAAACCCGTGCTACAATGTTGCCAATGTATATATATATGCGACATTGGTCAACGTTTTTTTTTCTTTCATCCTCAAGACCTATAGGCATGCAGGACGTGCGTTCAATTTCCAGCGCGTGCGGATCAATCAGTTTGTTCGGCGCAAACACCACCATTACCACGTGTATACAAACACATTTCGCAATACGCGTTTGGCACGTGTGCGTATAAATTATCGTTTCGCTTATCGTACCGCTAAATATCTACTTTTAAAGAATTACATACAAAGCAGTTATACGTTATAGCTATATACGAAAAAGTGATAAGACCGCGGCAGCGGCAGCTGGCTATTTCGAGAAAAATCACGCGAGCTAGAGCAAACACAAAGGGGAGCGAGCCCGACGAACACTGAGAGAGAGAGAGAGGAGAGAGAAATTTTCGGCGCATGTTACAAGTATTGCGCAAGTCTAAGAAAATTTCGCAGGTGCAGGTTTTTACGAGAGTCCGGGGCTGTATTACGCGCGAAGAAACACCACACAACGGTATCGATTTCGACACAATGGTACATTATGTCAGACGACCGAGATACATCATTAATATATTAGTTTTTAGCCCCCGAGTATAGACTTCGCCGCCGCAGCCGCTTCGCTTTTGCGCAATCCATAGCTCTCTCTCTCTCTCTCTCTCTAGCTTATTTCCTCACAATTCGCACGTTCGAAAAATCGGTAGTTAATCCCCCCCGCGCGCATCAGGCCAGCGATCGTCGATCGATCGCGTCTGCAGGTATATATATATAAGCCGCAACTTGTGTGTGTCTGTCTGTGTGTGTATATATGTCGTGATTGCCAGCTTTCCGCCACGTCCCGCGCGTCTTGTCATACATCCAGCGCGAGGTCGTTCTCGTTTGCCGGCTATAACGAAGGCGAAATCGACTCTGGTCTCTCTCTCTCTCTCTCTCTGCGGAGTTCGAGCGCATGTGTGAGTATGTGTGTGTCCGTGCGAGGCTTGTGTTTTGCATCGATTTTAGCCAACGGAGGTCGAAGGATCGCCTCGACTCTATAACTCTCTCTCTCTCTCTCTCCCTCTTTCTCTTTCTCAATGAGAATTATATGTACTTAAATATACAGACGCGAAAAGCAGCTTTAGACGAGTGTCGGTTGAAAGTTAAGTGTTTACTTATTCGAATATCTGTTTTGCGCGTCTCTCGTCGGATTTTCAGCGTCCGCGTTATTAATGTTGCTGTACATGAGATTATCGTCGATTAGCTTGTACATAAGTCATTCGACGATATATATATACGAGAGGTCAGGACTGCAAAACATTATTAATTTCTTTCCCGTTCTGAATTTTATCAGCATTTCAGATATTTATCAATTCCATGAAAGAATGCACTTTTCATTAATCGTCGTCGCGCGCCGCGGTGAAAAACGATTGCACGGCTTAAAATCTCTGCGTCTCGCGTACGTATACAGTGTTAAAAAGAAAAGAGCCTTTTATCTTTTATTCTACGAAGCGCGCTCGGACGATATCAGCTTGAGACAGAACCGCTGAGATCGTTTTTAAAAGTATTTATCCGATTATTTAATAAACATGTACGTATCTGGTGTATGTGTATTATACACACAAATGTCGATTTATCTTTGGGAGCCAAACGAGCAAACAAGTATATATCGAGCGTGTTTGCATTCCCCTGCAATAATTTCATCCGCACTTTATCCGCAATTTTTTGCCCTAACGCAGGTGAAATTTCAGTGAATGGCAACTCTCGCTTATCTCTGCACAAAGTGCTTAGACCTGACACTCGGACAAAAGGCCGGGAGATTCATTAACTCTCCATCTCGGCCAAAGTTATGACTTGAGTAATGCGTGAAACGGTAGCCCAGTGCATGCCACGCAAAATTAAGCTCCTCGCAATTCGTTATCATAGCTCGTGGCCGGTAAAGCAGGAAGAGAGGAATCCTCCGGCGAGAGCTCGTATAAGCTATAGCTTGTGTATAACGGTAAAGCGGCAATATCAATTCTCTGCCACGGAACAACACGGGGGCGCGAATAATATCACGATGCTCGCTTCTCTCTCTTCTCGGCTTTAACGACCTTCCTTGCATCATTTTATTGTTTCTGGATTACGCACGAAAGCGAGAGAGAGAGAGAGAGAGAGAGACGAAATGGGGGAGGGAGGAAAATAGGTGTACACGAGGTGTAAGTATATACAGAGAAAAACCGAAGGCGATACTATGCGAGCGCACGTTACAATGATAAAATGGGCTTTTATGAGTTCCGGCATCTTGATTAGTTTCGAAAAACCCGTTTAGCATATTGACGCAATTCCTCGTGTGTGTGTGTGTGTGTATGTATGATAGGCTGGTGGTATGGCAGCTTTGAAAATTTCTGACCCCCGGCGGAGAGCATATGGAAAAGTGCGCTGATTGATTTCTGAAAAGAAAAAGAAAAATCCGTGCAATGAGCTCCCTCAGATGTGTACTTATATATTTTATTAAAGCGTGCAGCAATCGAGAGATAACGTGTAAATTTATGAATTAATTAGAGAAATATTTTTTATTCGTATCGATTTCATTTCTCCACGTTACGCTTATTTCACAATCGCAAAATATGCAGATTTAATAAAGTTTTTTAATGAAAAATAAGTTCCATTTCTACTAATTATGGCGTTTGTGTGAATTATCTTGAATACTGTCTGACATTTTTTCTTACATTATCATTATTTTTTTTTTTCGATTAAAAAAAAATTGGATAATACCTCAAAGATGCTACTTTATTTCATTGTCTATAAAATTGAAACGGTTTACGATAAAATTATACAAGTTAGTAACATAAATCAAATTTATTACCGATTTATTCACTTCAAATGCGTGGGTTTTCTTTACAACCTTAGACACAAGACACTTTCTCAAAGCCGCCTGTTCGAAAGAAGACAATCTGTTTCTTTATCAAGACCGTAGGAATTTTTTCAATTTCCATTAAACCTTCTCTCATTATTGAAATCGCATTCATTCCCTTATCAATTGCTGTTCTCTTCGATACCAACTTTTCAATTTCAGACACAATACTGCCGTTTCCATTTTTTTTTCGCGAGCGAAACGTTCGCTGTTACATTCATTTTAAATTAAAAACACGTTGCGTAAGTGAATAATACGCTACATTTGAATGAAGATTCTAATATAAAAATTGTATAATCGGTAGGGGCTTACGTCATTCGTAGGATTTTTTTTTCTTATTCCTTTGCCCGAACTCTATTTTTATCTCGTTTGCATACTTATTGAATATGTGTGAATGAAGCATCTTCGATCGCGGGAGACAAGCGTATTAATGGAAAATTTACAGGAATGCACAGACACACGCACACATACACACCATATATCACTGTATTTTAATCTTTATTGACACATTTAATATCCAAGATTGTGCAGTGCACATGTCTATATTGCAGGACCATTGTTTTCTGGAAAATCACATAATATGACATTTGCTTTGCTCACTTCTCGGAATCACAATCGCGCGAAATGTCAATTGAAAAGAAATGAAATTTATGGGCATAAGTAATTTGTAAATAACAAGAAAACGGAAAGAAACGTGCACACACGAGTCAGAACCTAACCTCATCTCGAACTAAGTGTAGATACTGCACCCAAAAGTGAGCGAAACCTCACCATTGGAGAGAAAACTGCAATAAAAGAATCAACCACGCGTTGCGCTTAGCTCGAGTGGAAACGAACCGCCCAATAATATATATACGTGTGTGTGTATACACGGCTCTCTTTCGTTTATTTTTCTGCTTTAATGCTACATTAACGCAGATAACGTAAACAACGGGTTACGCTTGCGCGCGATACCGTCAATACGCATATATATGCCTATACCTAACGCACACTTACAAACGCGCGCAGCAGCTGCTATTATCCAATTAACGAGCTATTTTCACCAACGATTATCACTGACGCATGAGTCGAACGCGCGGCGGCGGCGCTGATTTCGCGCATTTGTGCACTCGCACTCTCTCTCTAAAAATCGCACGATACGCGCGCGTATACACACACACATATAATAACCGGGGTGAAAATTGATTCGGACAAAAATGTGCCACCTGTGACGCACACACGGTTCACGCGAAACGACCGTTAAAACATATATAGGCGGCCGAATCGTAAAGTTCTAGCTGCGCTCGCCTTATGCTCATAAAAGTCGGTGCTCGCGGCCGGGGCGCGCGGCACACAGGCCGAGAGTAGCCGATCTGAAATAAGTCTGCGGGCGGCCCACGCCACAGGAATGCGTAACTTTTTGTGTCGAGAGAGCGATAAACAATCGTTGCGTAGGCGACTCCTATGTAAGTGTGTGCGTGTGTGTGTGCGTGTCTAACTCTGTTTTGGAGTCTATATAGTGGATGATCTGCGAGGCAGCGACGCGGTGACTAACGACCAAGACTTATACTAATATAGGATTGCGAATTATGTGTGCTGCACGGTTAACGAGGAAAGTACTATATACTCAATACGATGATCGGTGCTTTTTCGTCGACGTGGCGCGCGACGTTTTCATTCTATATTGAATCGCGATGCGTGCGTGCGATTGTTCGGAATGTATCTTGCGTGGGTCTCGCGATTAGTCGTCGTGCGATATACTCTCTCCGTTCCGAATAATCGAGTCTTGTAAACTTGGACATTCTTCACACGCACTTTTGTATGTGCAGTGGAAGGTGTTTTTGAAATTTTCAACAAAAAAAACTATAGGTTTTTAATTCATTGTAGCTTAGTAGAGATAGATATTCATATTTTGAAACAAAGATCGTGCATTTGGTTGTCCTCATCATTCGTTAGCGCGATTATTTTAACCGCAGAAGATTCATTTTTAGAAAATTGAAGGCTAAACGCACCCGAGAGTGTTTTTCGAACAATCTTGTTTATGATAAACTCAGCTCATGTTTATTTGACTGACTGAGTCATATTGTTGCTGCTTGCGATCGAATACATACAAAAAATGGAAAAACAGAGACACATAATTCAAATTAGAAAAAATTACTTCACGCTAAATAATTTACCAACAATAATGTAATATTTCATCAAAGTACTTCAAAGCCGAGAAGCAACGGGATTTTCCACTTTGAATCGCTTCGTTATCTACACTGTAGATCTAATGTATATATTTTGCGAATCGTATCGATGCTCCCGAGACTCCTTGAGTGTATTCGATTATCGCCGTTCGATAATGCCACTCCATTATACATACAAAATGTGTGTGTCCCTCGTCTACTTTATCAGCGCGCGACTCGTTTTCTTTTTTCGGCATTCTTTCACGCCACTTTCAAAAGACGCATCGATAAAGCTCGTGATCATCGTCTCGTCGACTTTTTAGTTGGCACGACTAATGCAATTTCTATTTTCGGATCGCCACTAACGAGCAATGTCTCCTATTTTGACGCCCATGTGGGAGTCTTCCCCAGCGTTACACACACGTTGGGATTGTTACGAAAATATATGCGCCAAGTTTCTGGCGGTTGGGATCGTTAATCGATCCCGATGATGCGCTAAGTGCTTGCATAATTGGAGCACGAGGGAAATTCTTCTCTTTTTCGCCTTATTCGATTGAGCATCATTTTCCCTGACTGATATATTCGTACAGTATGTATGTCGGGATGTGAAACGAAATTTAATTACACATCAAGTGAAGAGGAAATAATGATTTTTGTTTTCCATTCGATGTTATAAACTTCAAATTAATTCTCCTATAGGTAATTAGTGTACTACTTCAACTGGACATGGTATTATTCCAGAAAAATTACTGTGATAAATAAACACGCTAATAAGCGTTCATGATTCACCCGCTTTAATTGATAGCATACGATCATCGTGAGCTTGAATAAAATTATTGAAAATGCAGTTTGATTTCAATCTGTGAATGCGCTAATGAATTGTAAAATATGCTCGTAAATTTTTTCTTAAACAATTTATATTGTATTCATTGCAAATGAGTTCGTTAATAAATAACATTTTTTCAGATATAATTTAGATTACCGTACAGATAAAAATAAGGAATACATGTCAATTGCATAAAATAAAGTAAAAGTGGGTCAATGATGATTAATTTGTTTCTGCAGGTGATTTTACAACTATAAACAACAATGTAATTGTTTCTTATACTTTTGAATCAACATGTATTGTTGATGGTAATTATTTTCATGAGCTTAAATATTTCCTTATGTGGCCGAGTTATAAATTTTATTTATTCGAAGCTACACGTATTATAAGTACTGCGTGAAATTGCCAAGTTTATGCTTTCAAATTTCGAGCGAGATTAGCTTGTTGATTTGTTTACTTGAAAATGTTTGCGCGCGAAGAGGTCATCGTATAATAACAGACTAATGGAAAGTATAAGAACTAGGAAGCTGAAGCGATCGAGCGAATAGAACTTTCAGTTTCTCTTTCCATTTTCACTCTAGACAATGTAGTCGTGCTCGATACATATTTTATCAAATGTTTTTCTAATTATTCTCTCAAACATAATCATTGTGGTCGATATATGTATACAGGTTAAGCTCGACCGAGTTCATTGTACAAAGAGAAACTGCGATGGATAAATCTGTCAAACATTTTTCTAGATAAACTAACCGAGATAATTATTCTATCGAACATGTCATTGTACACAATATGATATTTATATAAGCGTTTTGTGCGTTGAAAATGTTTAATATTTTCTATGGATAAAATAAATTGATTTTTATTTTTTATTAGCTATTCGTTAGTTAGAATCTCGGTACGACGTTAACGTTTTTACCGATCAAGGAAATGGATCTATTCACATCTCAATTTAAACACATTACATAAAATTACGCGATGCTATTAATCCATTTGGCGAAAGAAGCGCAACTCCGAATGTAGTAAAAAGAGAAAGCGAAAGGCATAAACTCGGCAAGATTGGTCCCATTTATCCTTTATTCACGGATTAATTATGTTTCATGGATTATACCATTTCGTTTATATGTAAGATTTAATTGTGAAAAAAAGCGGCAAACTCGCGCTCTCGGGGAAAAACGTGTTCGTATCAGGCACTTTACATAATTATCAAGCGCGTAAGACGCACGCAGATGGATAGGAAAAAGAACTACGCCATTTTACAATGAGTTATTGTCCGATCATAAAAAAAAGGAAAAATAAATTAGTTCTAAAAATCGCGATATATATTTGTTGCATTATACGCGGCAGTCGTCAACTTGTTTACTTCTATAACTCTTGACGAAATGTATAAATGCCAATGGCCATAAAATGTGGTATAGCATAATGGAGTTTTTTTCTCTCTCTCGCTGACCTGTACGTAGCGCTAGAAAGCATATTTAAGAGAACAAATCCCTTTATGACCATTAGAAAATTACCGCTAAAAGCATTATGCTTTCGTGACGAAAAATTTTTACGTAATATTTAAATCTAATCTCTTGGACTGTAGGGAACGTCACCCCAACGTCACCCTTACGTCGACGCGCTTAATCCTCGAATGGATAATTTCACATATAGCTCCATAACTAACGAGTCCTCAAACTTTCAAATGCACTTGGATATACATCGAATCGCAAGATCGATATATCACGGGAGTTTGACGCTAAACATCTCCAATTAATCGATGTTGCAAATACAACCGAGCAATTATCGTTACAATTTCTATTTAAAATCTCTCGTAAGCGCAGGTGATAAACAAGGCAGACTCGAAAAAGCCGTCGGGCAAAATCCCGCGTGCGGCAGCTGGCAGTAAAAGCACTATATTGCTCTCTCAGTTCTCTCTGTCTCTCTACTCTCCGCGCGTACCCATTCCGCCTTATATACACCAAACTTATTGCGTCACTTTAATAAATCCTCGCGAGAGAACTATAAGCCGTGCCTTCGCGCACGTATACTTGCTATATATATGAGCACGGAATCCACGTGCACACCGAGAGAGCAAGTGCACATTTCGACCCGAAAAGTAATAAAATTGACAGAGAAAAAAAAAGAGCGAGCGAGTGGCGGTCGACACTTGGCAAATCAGTTCAAGAGAGAGAAAGAGAGAGAAAAGAAGTGAGAGAGAGAGATTATCGTTCGACTATGCTCTGTCAAGGTTTCCTGTATTTTCTTATCAAACGGGACGTAACGTAATATCGAAGGCACCACTAAGACCATGGCTTTGACCGAAAGAGTTTTAACGCGTTTATGTGTGTGTGTGTGTTTGTTTGTGCGTGTTTGACGAGTGTTATACAACGTGTTTCGCATTAGCTGAAAAGGTGTGTAAACGTTTAAAGTTATTTATTATTTCTTTTCGGGTGTGATGAAAAGACGTATGTAAGCACCTGTGATGTGAGCGTTGAACAAATTACACGTGTACGTATGTTGATAAAGAAAAAGGAGGTTTTATCGCTCGGAAGAAATTGTTTTTCGAGCTAATGAAACGTATTCTTGCGTTATCGGCAAGCGGGAATGGAGCGTGTAAGTGCTCGAAACGTGGCGATTTTATTGTGTGTTTGACACTTTGTTGACTTTGAGCTCTTTGTACATATTGTATGATTTATGCGGCTTGATTCTACAAATTTACATGCTTACAATGCTTTATTTTAACGTTATTATATAAAAGAAATTCGTCACAATAGAAAGGCTTACAATGGTTTTTCGGTTGTAATGCAATCATAGAGCGATTGGATTATACTGCAGATAAATCATGATATTGAAAATTTTATATTTAGTTTGGATATAAATCGAACGAGATCGATTCATTTAGAATTATTTCAAGACGAATGATTATATCGCTAAAATAAATAATGTTTCATTATCAGACCAATAATATTTGCAATGAAAGTATTATAACATTCAACGATCTTATTTGCACTTCAAATTAACTCGGCAGTTATTTATACTAGTCATTTTCTTTTCTTGCCGTTGCGTCGTGCACCATGGAAAGATAATATTTTCTCAATAATCTTGTAAATTTAATACTCTTCGTTCCTTTTGCGCCTCACAATCGTCACGATACGTCACAGCAGTGGAAAATCCAACGAACAACATTGTACGAAAACTAACACAATGACGTTGCTTTTTGAAAGAACGTTGCAACTTGTTGATCATTGATTTGCTACAGACACACCGTATAGCTAACTCTCATTTAACATCTACAATATCGTATTCATACAACACATCTCGTATAGAATAACAATCGCTACTGTACCGGAAACCAATTACCAATTAGAAAATCTCACATGAAAATAAGACGGTTGCATTGAAATCGCGCTAGTCGCGCTAAAAAACGATCACAAAATTTACTATCGCATAAATTACACTTCATATATACAGTTATACTATTTCCTATTCGCTTGATGGATATAATATTTTGTTCGAGGTCGCGCAAAGGTCATGCGCGCATTAATCTTGCAAATACAATAAGCGCGCGGCACATGTACACAAGTCCATGTCTTGTGGGCTATATATCCGCATCGATTATCTCTCCCGGCACCTAATCTTTATCGTTGCAATGAATATCGGAGCAATAATTTTCGTCTATAAATAAACCTCTCTTTTCCTTTGCCCTTGTATCGTTCCTCCCTCGCGAACAATCGTTCAAGCCTTAAAGTATTCAAATCAACCGCAAACATCTGGACAAATTTCGCGATAGTTGTAAAATTCAAAGCACCGTTGATTCATTCGCTATATACGCGTATATAATACCGCGTACTCTGTGCGCGCAGCGCGAGATAGAGAACGTTAACCCGCGTTATTTCCTTATACACGTGTGTGCCAGAAAATTCTAACCGACTTATCTGGCCCCGCACGCGCGCATATCGTATATAAAATCAAGAAGCGAGCCCCTAAATCACTCTGTTGATTTCGTCCTCCTACGCGCGCTAAAGAAAGAGAGAGAGAAGAAAAAACGGATACGAATCCTGTTTATGAACTTATACAATGAAATGTGTGCATCTGTGTGCGTGTTTGCGCGTATATATTGTTTTTCACGTTTGTGCCCGTGCCCTCGTCATCATCCCATGCTGCCGGTCTGCAAAGAGCGATACATAACAAAAGGCACAGACTAAAACGTTTCCTCTGTCGTACAAGTCGCGTACAGCGAATTACATCCATAACAGCGCGTTATATACGTACATACATATGCACACAGTGACCCACGCACTCACACACATCTGAGTCATAAGCATCAATGTACATATATACACACGGTTACGTGAATCCACGAAGCGGAAAATGTCGGTGCTCGTATAGCTGCCTTTTTTCTCTCTCTCACTCTCTTTTAATACACTGAGTGCCGATGAGTGCGCGCGCGACGCAGACGCAGAAGAGACTCGCTCGCGTTGTGCAAGGTGTTTACGGAAGGTACAGCGTCCCCGTTTTCCAGCTTCAACGCGCGTATATATATACACACATACACATATATGCGTCACCGTACATACACCGCCTGTCCTGGTCTGCCTCGAAAAATGTCTGTGTATTTTTGTATGTGTGCATACGTGCGTGTTCACTCATCACTCGGCTCTCCTCTCGTTGTTTACGGTCTTGGCTCTCGCTGCACTATACAGACGCCGGCTTACGTGCAGCGCAATTACCGCATACGCACGTTTCCTTCGTGCAGATGTATACGTCTCTCTCTCTCTCTCTCTCTCTCTCTCTCTCTCTCTCTCTCTCTCTCTCTCTCTCTCTCTCTCTCTCTCTCTCTCTCTCTCTCTCTC
>UELV01084525.1:0-22416 GCA_900490015.1 Megastigmus stigmatizans | reverse complement strand
CTCTCAGAGTGCCTGTCCCATAAGGGCTAATGTTAAATACCTCAACTTTAATTTACAATATTTTTAATTTTTACACGATAACTCGCCTCAAAATTTTTAAAATATATTCAATAAATCCTCCTGTATATTTCTACGTAATTATTTTTTATGTCTTAGAAAGTCAGATTAACCCTAGAGCTACCTTAAAACATTTTTTAGCATAAAATTATTGGATAAATGTGTCGATGAGATTTTCGTCTTATTGTCTCTTATTTGCATACGCCTATATCTCCTTAATAAAAAAACTAAACGATACATCGCTTTTAAGTAACAAGGAGACGAGTCAGAATCCAGTTGGAAAAGTTAACAGCTTAGAATACCTTTAAAAAATGGGATAACTTAGAAACGCACGTTATTCTCCCGAATTTAAAGCGGTATTTTTTACGCGATTACGTAGCAATTCTTTGAAAATGTTACATCTTAATCGAGTCAATGATTTCAATGCGATTTTAACATTTTCAAACATGTTTTACGTAAATTGAGTAAAACGCACCGTCTTGGATTAAAGAAAAAATGGGTATTTGCAGGTAGTCCCTTTTTTTCACCCGTATTCTAACCACAATCTGAGTTATCTCCAATTCATACACGAGAGTAACGAAGTGTAATATTAGATTACATTTGCTATTATTGTTTAAAAGGTCTATATAATTTTCAATACCTAAAAATGGATTTATTTAAACGTTTTACTTACTAACTATAAAAAAATCACGTATATCGTTAATTTATTTATTTTAATACTATTTTTACTCCAAGGATAGCGTTATACTTCTGAATATATTTTTGACTTATTTTTGCGAACGAAATATGAATTTACAGGGCATAATATACCAATGTATTGCCCTTACATAACGATTCAATAGCCATTTAGCAGCAAATGCTTGCTTGACGCCCGTCTGCTCTGTGCATGGAATGGCCGTTACTACTGTAGAAGGTATCGGTAGTAGCAGAACGAAACTCCATCCTGTGCAAGAAAGACTAGCTAAGGCGCATGGCTCACAATGTGGATATTGCACACCTGGTATCGTTATGTCGATGTACGCTTTATTGAGAGCGAAACCAAAGCCGACAATGGTGGACATGGATATTGCATTTCAAGGTATATTTTTATAGTTGTCCAAATAAGGATAAAAAACTTTTAAAATACGATGGTGTAAAATTATAGTCAAAAAGTATTCCGTCAAGGAAGTTACATAAATAAGACAAAATTATGCTTTGTAGGTAATTTATGCAGATGCACTGGATATCGTCCAATCATAGCGGGGCTGCGAACTTTTACCAGTGATTGGGAAGAATCTCAAGCATCACTGAATGAAGGTTGCAATGAAGATAAAGCATGTGCTCTTGGAAGTGCATGCTGCAAAAAAGCTTTTTCATCAGAACCAACTGAAATGTTTAATTCCAAAGAATTCGTTCCATATGATCCTTCTCAAGAACCTATTTTCCCACCAAATCTACAGGTATAGAAATGAATTTACTTGAACAACACAAAAAATAAATACACCTAGCAATAATCTGGACTTGAATTTTAGTTGTCGTCAAAACTCGATGAAGAATATTTAATAATCAGAGGAAAAGAAATTACTTGGTACAGACCAACAAATATAAAACAACTTTTAGTTTTAAAAAGTCAGTATCCAAATGGAAAAATTGTAGTTGGCAACACGGAAGTCGGTAAGGCAAACCAATATGAACTAATACCTACAATCATCTGCATTATATACAGATATAAGATGTACTTTTTCAATTGTCATTGTAAAAGATTATTTTATTTTAAGGTGTGGAGGTGAAGGTAAAGCGTTTCACGTACCCAGTTCTCATTCAGCCTATTCGAATTGCTGAATTGAAAGAAATACAAGAACTCGAAAATGCAATGAAAATCGGCGCAAGTGTAACCCTAGTAGAAATGGAGAATGCTCTTCGCCATCAAATAGACTCAAAACCTGGTAAAATATACATTCTTCTTTATTAAACCTGATGCATATGGTTTTTGAAAGGACAAGTAATTATTTTACCAACATTAATTGCAGAATCGAAAACCAGAATCTTCCAAAGTATCGTAAATATGTTACACTGGTTTGCAGGACACCAAATACGAAATGTTGCCGTAAGTAAATATCACTTGAAAGTTTAATTAATACAATAAGTGAAAAATTCTATGTATTTAGAGTCTTAATAATAGATTTATCAAACCATTTAATCGAGATTAAATAAACATCGTTACAACGAAAATTTAACCCATTACAGGCAGTAGGCGGCAACATTATGACAGGAAGTCCCATTTCCGACTTAAATCCAATTTTTCTAGCTGCCGGTATAACTCTAAATTTGTGCAGTCTTAAAAGAGGCTTTCGAACAGTAAAAATGGATCACAATTTTTTCGTTGGATACAGGCGTAATATAGTCGCACCTGACGAAGTGTTAATGTCTATTGAAATACCTTTTAGTACTTCGGTAATACAACAAAAATACTAATTAATACATATTTTCAAGGGCTTTTTTATTAATTCAAAATGATATGATTATTCTTAGAATCAATATTTCGTATCGTACAAACAGTCCAAAAGACGTGACGACGATATAACAATAGTTAATACGGCACTCAATGTTTTTTTCAAACCAAACACCGATGTCGTACAAGAAGCATTTTTAGCATTTGGTGGTATGTCACCTATTACTGTACTAGCGAAGAAGACTTGCGAAGATTTAATTGAAAAGTAAGAGATTTATTATATTGGTCGCAGAATTTCATATCTTTAATAACTTGAATAAAATAAAACCGATTTGCCCAGGAAATGGATAGAAAATACTTTAGATACTGCACTCGATACACTGACCAAAGAATTACCTCTTCCTGGAGATGCGCCTGGGGGAGTGATATTGTACCGTCGCTCTTTAAGCCTTAGGTACAAATCTGATAAATAATACAGTTATATATGCATATACGAATTTCGTATAAATATAATAAATTATCAATATTATGTGTGAATGATATTATTTTCAGTTTATTTTTCAAAAGTTTTATATATATTTCGAAACAATTACATAAAAATATACCTAATATAATGCCAGTATTAAAAGAGTTAGAATCAGCGTCTGATGGTTTTCATTACAAGCCTCCAAAGAGCTCTCAATACTATCAAACGGTAATGTTAAAATTTAATATTTCAATAGAATTGTAGCATTAATTTTAATATTTTACACTATTTATTTATTTTATTTAATTAGTTCAGGTTCCTAAAGATCAACCACCGACTGATTTAGTTGGAAAGCCAATAGTTCATGCTAGTGCATTCAAACAAGCAAGCGGGGAAGCAATTTATTGCGATGATATTCCTCGAATATCGAATGAACTTTACTTAGCACTAGTACTATCCACAAGTGCTCATGCTAAAATTACAGGAATCGATAACTCTAAAGCTCTGAGTTTAGATGGCGTAGTAGCCTATTTTGATGCAAAAGATATTCCAGCACATCGTCGATTATTCGGAGCGATTGCGAAAGATGAAGAATTTTTAGTTACAGATGAGGTAAAGTGCATCTATACCTTTATGAATACCCCAAAATCATCGGTTTATTATTATATACATTGAAATGAATTTCAGGTAAAATGCCATGGTCAAGTAATCGCAGTAATAGTAGCCGAGAATCAAACTATCGCTCAAAAAGCCGCAAGAATGGTTAAAGTAGATTATGAAGAAATTCAACCAGTAATTGTAACAACTGAGGTACGTTATAATCACTTGTTATGAAGTTTCAACCAGTAATTCTTTGATGATATGAAGAATTGATAATTTTTATAAATATTGTTATACTTATGTACTTGATCTTGTCATTGTATTACAGGACGCCATCAAAGAAAATTCATTTTTCGAAGATCCTCATAAGAAAATAGTCAAAGGAGACGTTGACGCGGCTTTTGCGGAAGCAGATCATACTCTCGAAGGAGAAATAAAAATAGGAGGCCAGGAGCACTTTTACTTAGAGACACACTGCACTCTTGCTGTGCCGAAAGAAGAGCATGAAATTGAAGTATTTACAACAACGCAACATCCCACGGGAGTACAGCAATCTATAGCATACAGTCTTGACATTCCCGCTAACCGTGTAGCCGTAAGAGTTAAGAGAGTAGGTGGTGGCTTTGGGGGTAAAGAGACGAGAAATCATCTCGTAGCACTGCCAGTTGCATTTGCTGCACATAAGTAAAAACTATAAGCATTGATGATTTTTATACTTATAGCTATTATTTAATTAATGGCTCTATAGATGTGTATGTCCATGGTGATATTAAATTATTTTAAATGCTTACAGGTTGCAAAGACCTGTAAGGTGTTCATTGGACCGAGATGAAGATATGATAATGACTGGCACCAGACACCCATTTTTATTCAAATACAAAGTAGCCTTCACCAAGGATGGAATATTGAAAGCACTAGAAATACACATTTATGCCAATGCAGGCTGCTCTTTGGACATGACACAACCAGTAAGAAAATTATAATTTATAACACATACGGGAATATGTTCTTATTAATAAAATTTTCAGGCTTTAGTGCGGAATATGACTCACGTAGATAATGCGTATAAAATACCAGCTATGAAAGTATGCGGATACATGTGCAAAACCAATTTGCCATCCAATACTTCTTTTCGTGGCTTTGGTGCTCCTCAGGCAATGTTTGCTACTGAGACTATCATGCAACATATTGCAGACTATCTCGGCCAGGACGTCATGCAGGTTAATATTGCAATAATTTTAAGGTTTATAGAACATTTTATTTACCTTTATGTATTAATTAATAGCTATCCGAAAAGAATTTATATAAAGAAGGAGATATCACCCATTATAATCAAAAACTTGAACACTGTACACTACAACGCTGTTGGCATGAATGTATAGCGTTTTCAAATTATAAAGAAAGACTGGAACAAGTTGAAAAATATAATAAGTAAGTAATCGTTTGATAATAAATTAATTATTCTTAAGATTGCAACACTTGGTATTTTTTTTTATACTATATCAATAAATAGAATAAAAATTAGTTCAAACATATCCTTCAGTTTCATTTAATAAGTGAAATAATGTTTGGTAAATAGTGGAAAGATAAATAAAGTACTCTTTTCTTTTATGTAGTACAGCTAATGCGCCAACTAATAACGAAAAATACTAACTATCGATTAATGATTTTCTTTTAGAGAAAACAGGTACAAAAAGAGAGGAATGACAGTTATTCCTACGAAATTTGGTATAGGTTTTGAGGCATTATTTCTTAACCAAGGTGGAGCCCTTATTCAAGTTTACACGGATGGGTCGGTTCTTCTGACACACGGCGCAATAGAAATGGGACAAGGAGTTCACACAAAAATGATTCAAGTATAAATACATCGTTTTATTAAATTTACTAATCTGAGTATTGCACGTATCTTTTTTCAAACTATTATCTGTTTTTTAAACTTTTAGGTAGCTAGTAGAATTCTCAAAGTAAATCCGAATAAAATACATATAACGGAAACCAACACCGAGAAAGTTCCAAACACAACTGCTACCGCGGCTAGTACTGGATCTGATTTGAATGGAATGGCCGTTATAGTCAGTAAATTTTTATTATTTTTAACAACAATGCCTAGACTATTATTTTTACTTATTTTTCAATAGAAGTTTTGAAGCTATTCTGACAAATATTTAACTAATATATAAATACATTATTTAATTAAATATTACACTTTATATTTAGTAATTTCTTTACGTTTATGATGCTTGCCGATCAATAAAGTCACGAAAATTTAATTATACTTTTTTTTTAAATTAGTGATATTTCATGAGCATTCTAATTAAAATTCACTGTATCAGATTTTTAGTTAAAAATATCATAAGAGAAAGAAAAAGACATACTAAAAACCTGACAACATGTTTTGAATTAAGTATTTTGACTTTATATAATCGATAATGATAATATGTACGTACTTGTGTTAAAACTTGTTTGTAGAATGCTTGTAATGAAATAATGAGTAGAATCAAACATATAATCGATTCTAATCCCAATGGAACGTGGGAAAATTGGGTTGAAACTGCATATTTTCAAAGAATTAGTTTGTCGGCCACAGGATTTTATCGGACACCTGACATAGGATACGATATAATCACAAACTCTGGATTATTATTCAATTATTATACATATGGAGCAGCATGTTCAGAAGTTGAAATTGACTGTTTAACCGGAGACCACCAGGTAACTTATGGAATAATTAAGTGATATGTTAAAAATTATACTATGAATAACAAACCTAAATAATTGGTAAAAATCATGCATAAAAAATAAAAGATCTTATACCTACACATATATTTTTTGCTCAAATATAATTCCCATGATTGTGAATTATTATCAAACGTAATAAGCCAAACTCTCAATAAAAACGCGAAAATAACTCTCCTTCGGCACGTGCTGAAAACTCCATATTCAGACGGGGGAAAAAAGCACGCTTTACGCCCTTGGTACACAATATACTTTTATTGTTAATAAGCGCATGTTTGATAAGCTCAGAAATATATTGATTCCTAATTTAAGGAGGTTATACCGATAACAGATTTGACATTGAGATTTTAATGAAAATTTAACATTTTGTAGATAAATGCCTAATAAAATTACTGTTAAATTTTTGTAAAGCTACATGTCCTCAGAAGCGAGAAAAAAATATTTTTATGTTTTCAATTTTAGCATTGTCTCTTATGGGGAGTCATTTTATTATCGCGATATTAAATTAACTGACATTGAGATTTTTTTAAAAAAAATTTGGAGTGATAAAAAAATTAATAAAAAATGTATAGCATCTTGAAAAATAATCATTCATGTGTTTGTCAAAGAGTTAGAAGATATTTTTCTTTCAAAAGTCAATTTACGCGACAGTTATGTATGGTGAATGTATAAGTATATATACCGACTACGCTTGTTAAATCCAGCAAATTTCGTGTTTGTTTTCCTACGTACCGATAGAACCTCTTTAAGGGAGTGAACCAGGAATGGGGCGGATTTCTACCTTATCTATTATCGCATAGAACAAAATATATAAAGATAGAAATTAATTTTTGAAAAAATTCATTGTGTTATTCCAGTTTCATAAAATTAAATTCTAATCCACAGAAATTTTCGCTTTCAAAACTTTCAATGACAAAAATCTCTATGAATTATGGGTGGACTTTTACGAAACTGGAATCACATGATATTTATATAACTGCCCTGAAATTTTCAAGGAAACATATTTGCGTGTAATTGACATTTATTTAATTGGAATCTCTTATATTCAGAAGCGGATAAAACAGTTAACAGTTATGAAAAATTCATTGACATCAAACTGTGTATTGATCTCAATGACTTTTTTGACTTACAGGTTCTAAGAACTGATATAATTATGGATTTGGGAGAAAGCTTGAATCCTGCAATTGATATTGGTCAAGTAGAAGGAGCGTTTATTCAAGGATACGGACTTTTTACAATGGAAGAAATGATCTATTCACCTACCGGAATAGTATTCAGTCGTGGTCCAGGAGTATACAAAATTCCAAGTTTTGCAGATATACCGCAAGAGTTCAATGTTTCACTATTAAAAGGCAGTTCTAACCCTAGAGCAATTTATTCATCGAAGGTAAGACCAATACTAAAACACAAATTCAGAAATACAAAGATTATCCCTATGATTTTCATGTTTAATAGACTTTTTAAAATTATAATACTTTGAAGTTTCTATAAATCTTTAAAAGAGGGTGTCTAAGTCCTACCGTTACCACTAAACTGATTTACCGATCGGATTCTAAATAATTAGTAATAACTAAATAAATACTTGAAATATGCAGATCACAAATATAGGTGCACTTCTTCTATGAAGTATCTATCATCTGGCAAAGTTTCAAATGAATATTTTAAAGACACCCTAAAAAATTCTTGTTCCCTAAAAAATTCTTGTTCCGAAAAAATTTGCTCATTTCGAGACAAGAATTTTAGATGGTGTCATTGAAATATTTACTTGAAACTTAGCCAGATAGATAATTCATAGACGAAGTGCACCTGTATTCGGGATTTGCATAATTCAAATTTTTTCTTAATTATTAAAAATTATTTACTTTTCGGTCAGTAAAATGTAGTAAAATGTAATGGAAAATCTAAAAGTTTAATTGACTTTAGTACCTGCTTAACGGGAAGTTACCGACGATTACGGTTTCATACTTTTTTCGCTCAATTTTCAATATTTTAACATTTTGCAAGTTGAGTCCAATTTTGTGAACTACAAAGTATTGGACTCAACTTGCAAAATGTTAAAATATTGAAAATTGAGCGAAAAAAGTATGAAACCGTAATTGTCGGTAACTATGCTCCTCCGGCTTCCCCTTAATACTATTTGTATTAGCAAAGAATATGTCCACCGCGGTAGGAGCGTGCTACTGAGTTCTATAACGGTTCATCCACTAAATGTTGTGAGTCACCATTTGTCATAAAAAATTTTGACTATATTTTACAAAATAGCGTAAATTTGAAGTAGCATGATTCTTCTTTATTAAAATTCGAAGGGTGATCTTCTCCTTGAATGTAGTAAAAATGCTTATAATTTTGATATTCTTTAATAATATATGCATAAGCACCCTCCACATTTCAATAATATTCTTTCTGAAATGTGGAGGTTGTTCTTCTCCTCTTTTTTATACAGACTAATTTTTTGAAAAAACATTTTAGTTCCATAAAGTCCCATTTATAATCAGATTTTTGTCTGCAAAATTTTTCGAAGAAAAACTTACAAAAGTTATACGTAGGAATAACTTTCGATGTTATGCAAATTCTATACAATATATTTCAATTAGAATTCACATTAATGATATGACAACTTATGAATAAATTTTATAATAAGGAAAAAGATTACAAATAAATTATTTGAAACTGTTCACAGGCAGTTGGTGAACCTCCACTCTTCTTGGCTGCGTCAGTATTTTTTGCTATAAAAGAAGCTATTAAAGCGGCGCGTAAGGATATGAATCTTAACGGATACTTTAGATTCGATTCACCTGCAACCGTTGCTCGAATTCGTATGGCTTGCACAGATAATTTGACGAAAAAGGTATTTAGATGCTTGAATATTGAAATAAAGATAACGTATCTTTTACTAAAATATTTTTGTTCGATAGATTGGAGACGGCGATGGAAAAAGATCTTGGAATATAATACCATAAGACTATCTGAAATATAACATATGTTATTCAAAAAGATCAAATCAAGGATGAAATAGTTTTGATTCTTCAAAAATCATTATTTTATAAACTAGCAAATAATTATGTTGAAAATCAATTTGATGCAGTGAAATATTATTTGTTAAATTAAAAATACATTACCATAAACGTACTAGATTATTATTAAAATATTAATATTCTATTTATTTATAGATAACTATAATGTATAATTTTCAATAATAAACATTTTTCAAAGAGACAATTTACAGATGGTAAAAATTGTAATTTTTTTTTGATAATTTGGATTACAAATGTAAATTTTCTTTGAATCGGGATCGTAAAAAATCTCTATGGATTGTCCATTACAGCAAACCATAATAACTGATAGAAACGATACGTAAAATCACTTTTCAAGTCTTCAAATCAACGTAAGAACAAGTTACAATTATAGCTATAATCGACATGGTTTATTATGTCCCTTTCGAATACTTAGAGGTTTTTCGTGATCTTTTTTCAGTAAAAAATTTCATCACCCACTGGCATATTGCTTTACTCAATTATCGAGATTGAAAATTAATGTTGGTATAAAAGACAATAGAGAATAGACAAAACAATAGAAAAAATAAAGAAAAATTATCAAATTCTTGTGAAATTTGTTTTAAAAAAATAGAACAAAGTCATCAAAATACTCGTGCATCTGGAATCGTGAAATCTGGAGTCTACAATATCCGTTTTATAAAATTTCAAGAAGACATTTAAAGACTGTCGGAAATGGTATGTTCACAACAATTTCACGACTCGGCTGATGCTCCAGAAGCTTTGTGAAAATGGGATTTCTGACAATCTTTAAATATCGTCTTGAAACCTTGTGTAATGGTAGATCATGACCCAAGGTAGTGCAAAGACGTCTTCTTTTTGCGTAGATATATTTATGTTTGATGGAGGGGATACAAAAGTCTATCAAAGCGCTCATGGTGTAGAAATATATAAGACGTAATGTAAAAAAAGTCCGCGGGCTAATGTCGCCAACTGACATGCACATAGCGAATAATAATAACAGGAAGTAAATCAATCTGTTTTTTTCTATCAGTTTTTTGTTATATGTACAAAAAAAACTTCAATTTTGATAACCGTTATATTTTTATGCATATAATAATGTCTTGCTCAGATATTGGAATTAATTAGTAAGATAAAATATTGATTTCAGAAAAATAAATGAAACGATCAATGAACTAGAATCACTTATTGATATGAACAAAAAGAAATTATTTTCTTTGTTTGAAAAGAAAATTGATGTGATACGTAAAAAATTATTTATTAAATTATTGTATTTCCACTTCTGTTACATCTGTTTTTTAGATATAAAGAAGCGTAAATATTGTTACCAGATCTCAATTGTGTAGTTTTATCATAAAAAAAAGACCAAAACTTCTTTGGTAGGATTAAAATTTATTGTACGTATTTCTAAATTTTTACTCATTTCACTTCGCTTCATAATTAAAAGATTTTCTAAATATCATTATACATTATCGGAAATAGATAAAATTTTCGGACATGGTCTGATTGCAGACATTACAGTGCAAATTAAGATCTTCGATAAGAAAATTAAGAACGTTATACGATTTACCTGTATAAGATTCTGTTAAATGCAAAATCCACTTCTTATTAATTAATAAAAATTATCAGTTTCATCAACCTTTAATTATTAAAAAAAATGTATTGATCGGAAATAAAGCTTGAATTGAGTAATATTTTACTAACAAGTATGACTACAATGGAAATCACATAAATTTAATATTTTAATTAATTACTATTGTAAATTATATATATTTTGTAAATAGCTTTCTTTAAAAAACAATTGGAATGTTTCACGTATTTTCTTTCAACAAAAATTTGAGGATTTAAACTTTATATGTTACATATATTTTTGACAAATGTTTTATCAGCTTTATTCAAAGTACGTGAAAAATAAAAAATTTAAGGTTGCTTGTGAGTGTTCAAAATATAAGATTTTAATTTCAAAATTCTGACTTGGGAGAATTGACGTGAAATACTGCATATATGATTTCATATCAGGTTAATTCGTTGTTACTTAATAAAAAGGTATCTTTACTACTTGTTTGAATATCACCCACACGTGTCATTGTGCGTAAGTATAGAGAACACATTTTCCCGTTATTTATAAAGGTATACTCAGTGATTGTTCTCGTAAAAATGAAGCTATATTGTATCTTGCTTAATGACATTGTTGGTGTAAAAATATAAATACGCGGACTAAATTCTCCAAATTGGCCGCATATATCAGTTCGAATTTCAACTTATATTATTAAATCGTAAATTTATTTATCTGAAATGTTTTATATACGTACTTCACTTTCTAATGTTCTTACTACTGTTTGTTTGCGATTTAAAGATTTGGCGATATAAGGTTTAACACTTATATATAATCTCTTATCCACATCAACATATCTAAGTATTAAGTCAGTCAAGCGTTTCATTATGTGACCACATTTCGGTTGTCCCATTTTGATTGCCAAGATTGTGTAGTTTGGCTACAATACAATATTTGACTTGAATCGGACTTTACCACCCACGTAAATAACTCTACCTTCAACTATAAATCTAAATTTTCTTTACTCCTAGAAATGTATACTCTACTTAAACTGTTACAAGTATTTAGTATTACGTCACTGATACTTACTCAATAAATATTCTTAGAATCGCATGTAAAGCGAGCGTAACGCTAGCCGATGAAAAATCAGCTGAATCGGTCGATTAAAAACAAATATGACATGCGCGCGATCATCTTAAGATAAAGAATTCTAGTATTTTGTTTTGTAGTGTCCTTTAGATTAGAAATTATATCAATTAGTAGCCGTTGGAGGTAAATTGTATCTCGTTATTTTGTACAAAAATATTTTTTAATTATAATCGCAAAAATTTTAATTTTATCCCACTATAATAATTATCAACAGTCTAAGCATGCATTTTCTTATTATTTATGATGAATTTATGTTATCGAACCAGTCTAACTGATAACCCGTTCTATGACGTTATGATTCAATTCATATCACTCTTATGTAGTACATTTGTGCATACTAATCTTACGAAAGCCTTCAAGGTTTAAAGCAAACATATGAATTTGATTCAGCAGATAGAACTTCATAGAGAGTACACTCTAAATATAAAACAGTAAATAAGTGTACCCCCCGCGTGAAACTTAGTGCACATACACTGATTTGACAGTGTATTTGAAAACAGTGATTTGAGTTTCACTGAAAAACAGTGAATATGCACTGCTTTTCATACAGTGGTACACTTATCAGTGTTTTAAATTTATAGCGTATGCTTTTTTATCTAATATTTAAATAGTTTAGTACTGGAAATCTAGGTAACAAAAAGAACGAAAAAATATCATCAATTGCATTAATATATTACTTTTTAATTATAAGCTATGTGGTCTGTCCATTACACAAGATATTGTGTACGCTTGTAAAAAGATTTAATTGTCCATTGCCAAAACATCCATGTAATCTTGATTCTCACTATCATCCTCTTGCAAGGAGTATCCCATGATAAGTGTTTTTTTATTTTACTTTTTTTTAAAGAAGCTTCAGTATGGAAAATTTTGAAAAAAATTGAACGTATAATATAAGCATTGCTATTATAAGCATTAAAGAAAACAAATTAAAACAAAAAAATCTTAATTGTATTTAACTTGTTCTTAATTTATGTATACATTCATTATATTATGAATTCTCATGTCTTACAAGCGTTCGAATCGAGATGAACATATTAACTGTTCTGTGCACAATTCAACAATAAAATATAAAAGTTGATTGAGCGCACATTTTAAATTATGAGTAAATGTATTTATATTTTATTCTACTGTAACCGGTAACAGAAAGTAAAACCAGAAAAACGTAATAATAAATAATACGGGAATTTTGTCTATTTTATAATGGAGTGTCCTTTATAGCAAGTGCTTAAACAGATAACGAGTACGAGAAAAATTATTACTCAAAAGTAAATTATGATAACGATATTTATACACATGTAGACCCTTATAATTGTATAGGACAAATGATTTGATAGGTCGAATATTTATAAAATATGTATAAATGAGCCATAATTAAGAGTTTACTTAGGACTAAAAAACTACGTATAAAATATACTGTTAACATGAAAGATTTAAATGAATATACAAATTTTCAAGTACATATTAATCGAAAGGTGTAATTTTAATTTTAGTACATTCTGAAGTACATAATCCAAGTATCGAAGCGAATTAACAATTTCAGTGATTCGCATAACTGACAACAGAAGTGTAATGCTCTGTTTACGGAATTGTACTCAGACGATTTACGGAATTAGCCACTGTGGAATGGTAGCACCCATCGTATTATATTATCAATAAAAGTACAAAACAATATTGTTTGATCGATTGATAAAGGCAATGAAGAAATCATATACCATGTCGATTGACGGAAATTTACACGTGCCTTTAATCTTAAACGTGATCGATCTTATGTGAACAGAAGTTGAACTCACTTCAAAGGACAAAATTGTTTTTAAGAAATAGAGATTTTTTTTCGTGAAAAACACGCCATATCTTTTTTCAAGAGTGTTTTAGCAAAAAATAAATCTCACCATTCAAAAGAACAGGTCAAAATACGCCGGATAAGATCTTTCCGAAATTTTTCAAAACCTTCTTTTTAGTTGTAAAAGATCCCCTGTAAGAAGTTGTCTGAAAAATTGCCTATTAAATTTTGAACTTTTGGGATTTTGCGAAATATGGCCATTTTGAAGAGGTTAAAAATATTTTGAAATCATGAAAAAAATTTTCCCGTAATATTTGAACATCGATTGCACTTTTTTGCAGTATTTTGAATTATTGTCATTGCATTTTCCTTATGAAAAAAATTCATGAAAGTTCCAAATTTTTTAACTTTTTTTCGTGAAAAACACGCTATATTTTTTTGTAGAAGTATTTTAACAAAAAATCGGTATCACCATTCGAAAGAACAGCTCAAAATACGTCGGATATGATCTTTTTCAAATTTTGTCAAACCTTTTTTTTAGTTGAAAAAAAGCCTTGAAAAAGATGTTGAAAATTCGGGGTCTTGGTCGTTAATGGGTTAAATACATGAAGATGAGTCAACACTGAATAAGCCGAATCTAGATCATGAAGATTTGTGATTTAGATCAAGAATATTTGTGTCTACTAATTTTTATAAATATTTTTTCAGACTGATAAAATGTTAAAGAAAATGTTATAGCTCTTAGCTAAACTGTATTAAAAAAATGTTTTCATATGATTTTTTATACTATTACATTTATATCATATAAAAAAGAATTGAATAAGTAAAATAGATAGAAATAGAAAAAATAATGGGACATTAGAACACTAACGCTGATACTTACTAAAACCAATTAGATATACGTAGATAAAATGCGTGAATATTGACATTTGACAACAGAAGATACTAACGTAAATGGATAAACAGATAATAAGTTGTGGATATGTGACATGGTACTGACATATTATAACCATTTATATTATTATATTAACTATTATGTGAAAAAAGTATAGTCTTCATTAAATAGAGTTTGTACATACATATTTTCTATTATTTCATAATAGGTCATTGAAAAAGATAAATTACATTAGTCAAAGTACGAAGCCCCAAATACTTATTTACTTTTAGAATAAAATAAAATTCACAATACATTTTGCTTTGTAATCGTGTAAAGCTAATTTCTTTCAAATATGAATATTGTTTTATATGCTGCATTTCTATAATGATTTGATGACACCTTCATTAATAGAGGATATTAAATGGTTCATATGTTATTCAATGATATATAGTGTATGAAGGATGATGCAGGAGCATTTTTAAGACGTATTATATTTACTTTCAAGCTGTTGAATAAATTTTGTTCGTAGAATATTTATTTTCTTTTTAATAAATCAAGTAACCGACACAGCCAATATAGTGTATTCGATAGTAGTCTCATCTTTAGAACCTGGTTACCAGAGTTAATCTAGAAAAAAAGTAAGTAGTGTTTTCAGATTTTTTTTCAAAAGCTGAGTTTTGCCAAATGATTACAATACTATTAAAATTTGGCATAAATCACTACCCTATAAAACAGAGTTGGAATGTTTTAATTTCGTCCATTAGTAGCCGAGATATTGCACTACAAATAATAGAAATAATAAAAAAACTCCATGCAGTGAATAAAAGTATTACCATCACAGTAATTTTATATTCCTTTAAAAAATTTGTCCTTTAAGCTTACATTTCGATTTTTAATCTACTCTTCTGGATTTTTTTAAAGCCCTTGTATGAAAATTTCAAGATTCGATAATTTTTAGACGCCAACCTACTAATTCTCAATTATTTAACACTATTTTCAACACTTGTAGTGCAATATCTCGGATCTGATTGATTGAAATTGAATTTTAAAAAATATATCTAAATAATCTCGTACTTCTTTCGCATAAAATAAGCATAACATTTTTACTTCAACTTCTAGACCGATTCTGGTGACGACGCTAGAAATTGAGACTGTAATTATTGAAAACACTGACTTTTAATGGGTGTCAAATTCATAAATTAAAGTATCATTTTTTGATAATATACTGATATAAGCTTCAGAACTTCTGTTGCAATAGAAAATGTTAAACAGATTGTAATAAAATTTATTGTTCTATATTTAACAATCCTTAGTTTAGTTTACGATTACATTTTCTTATTGAAAACATACATATAATTTCAAGAAAATATATTAACACTTTGGTCCATGGAAATATAAATACATTCTATAATACCTTTAATAATGCGTAATTTCGTATATTCTTATATTTCCTTTTTTTTCTATAAACAAATAAGAACAACTTTTGATCACTTTTTTATAACTTAATCAGTATATTAATAACAGTGTATTTATAACATTAACATTCAAATGATTCATTCATGGCTGCTAAAGATATGATAATGAAATATGTATTTTAAGGATTTTTTATGTACTATCATTGTACATTAAAGAAACTTTGATAATAAGGTAATTTATTTTCCAAGTTCGATAAATTTTGTTTTACAAGAAAATGAGTATTTAAATATTTAAGCATTAGAGTATTATACTCTCGAAGTCTTTAATAGTAACCAAAACAAATCAATATACTATTCCCATAATTTCACTAAAATATTGAATTTTAAAATACTCAATTTTATTAACTCTCTTATGAGGTTATATTAAATTCATCACAGTAAGGAGACAACACATTTACGTACTTCTATTCAATGCCATCGAATTTTAAGCAAAAATATGATATGCTATCGTTTAATTGAAAATGTATTTCGTATTATATAAATAAAAAGATTCTTAATTGATTAAAATAAAAATCGTACGTGTAAAATCTTATTTTATACCAAGATATTGAGATAACTATAAAAAAATTTTGTGGTAATTGCTTTGTATATTGAAGTCACGAAAAACCCTCCTTAAATAAAATAATTTAAGTACCACGTCATATAAAAAAGCTTTAAGTTAAAAAGTATTACCGAGCTGAGTATCTATACAAATTATAATAAAACAGCAATTATGTTGTTCAATTTAACTATTTATTTTAAAACTGTAATTAAAACATCTCAGAGATTGCGAATATTTAAGAAGTGCAGGAAATTGTAAAATGTTTAAAAAAAAGTATATGATAGAAATGATCATAAAATAAACATATTAATTTAGGCCAAAGTCTTTGTTTCCAATCCTTAGAATGCAGTACAATCATACTAAATTGCATTCAACCAAGTCTCAATTGTACACATAAAACACTTGTACGCCTTTATAGAATCTTCTGCACTCACTAATACTCATATTACGTAAGGCTGCAGAAATGTAGTGGGGATTTATTTCGATATACCGTGATATCAGTATATGCGTGAAGAATTAGAATTACGTCTATTTTTTAAAATATGATCAAAAAGCTAAGATAAAAAATTTAAACATATAATTGGTATTGTTGTTAATAAATACAAATAATGATATTGGTATTAAATAGAGTTTAATACAAAATACAAAAGGTAAAATATTTGAACTAACATTAACGCACTTTTGTAATCATTAAACTAAAAAATTATCCTCACGAGTACATTTAACTTATAGAAGATAAAGCTGATTCATTTACGTTTTTAAAAGGTTCAGCTCATAAATTTCAGCTATATTAAAAGAGTAAACTGACAATTTACACTTTTTAGATTCAGTCTTTCATCTGTAGAATTTAGATGGAAAATATTGCTTTTTCCGAGTCATGGTATCTTTCATATCAGATCACAGATATTTTCACACATACACACAATTTAGTTCAGCACCACAATTTATTACCACCTTTATATCGTAGAATTCTAATAAGATCCTAACAGGATCCTAAGCTAACGAATAGAGATAATAATTTTAAATATTACACATATGTATAAAAAATTATCCAAGTATATATCTTATCTCAGCTTGAATCGTTGCAGTTTGACCTAAGGATCCCGAGGTAGAATGAAAATGCATGTAATTTCTTGCACTGCTTTGTTAGTCAACATTTGATAATAAACGTTGTACATAAAGAAAGCGATAAAGTATTTTATGTAGCTTAAGATTTTTTATTTGCAATTGAATTTTGGCACAAAGATAACGTTGAACTTACTTATAAATTACGTTTTCGAGTTTCGAAAATTCAGCTTTAAGACAATTAAACGACAATTGAAATAAGAGTAGAAAAATAAAGTAGATAATATGTGACTTCAAAAACCTTGGAATACCTTGGAATACTTCTCAAATACTTTATACTTCTACTTATTTTATAAATTATATTTACATTCATTTACTACGATCAAACTATAAGTCTCAATCAGCGCATAATTGCGTGCGTTCACAGTATTTGCTCCCGAATTAAACTATATTTTTGTAATATTTAATTTTCTTCGCCACCGTAATTTTTAACAAACGAAACATCTTATCTATATTAATCATTACACGCGTATTATTTATAAGATAAAAGTACTGTAAAATAACGTCGTATCAGATTATCACGCGTAATATCAGTCTGCATCTACGGTTATACGCGATATTTGCTTAAATGCGCTGCATTCACGCTTGCATTTACGAACGATAATCTACACGACCACCTTTCACCAGAGCGGCCCTCCACCATGGACTTGCTATAACCTGTCTTCCACTTCCTGCATATTGAGTTTCCATCCTCTTGGTCTTCACTTTCCGTGCTTGCGTATACTTATATATATATTCATATTCTTTCGAGTTATCCCTTCTTCTTCTCTTCCCCCCCGCTTCTTCTGCACGTGTTCAACTCTCCGTCTCTATCTCGAAGAATACTGGTATACCGAAGTGAGACGATCGCCTCTTCAGATATACGCACTCAGTATCGATCAAGTTGTACAGAGCGCTACAAGTGCGTATCGCGTGCCCCGCAAACACCTTCCATCCAAGGGTGCGCGATCTTGTTTATATCAAACGGTCCGACTAGTCGGAATGGCTTTGTGTGTCTCATTAAAGGAAGTAGGTTGAGCTCGAGAACTCGTCAAAGTGATTCGTCAGTGAAAAAGAAGCAGCGTCACTTAGCTAAGCCGCTATAACCAGTATTATCGACCTTCGTATATTTGAAATTCCATTTAGTGGAGAACGCACTCGAAGCGGAATATCGTAACTTGTAGGCTTGTATAAAAGTAAGTGCGAGTATTTTAATCATTGACTGACTTTTCGATATCTGTCTGCTTTAATGCTTCTTGAACCGTGAAAATTCAAACTTTAAAAATGATATTTAATAAATTTTTAATTTATAAAAGAGCTGATTCAAGTTTTGAGTGCATGTTGAGATTAAAAATAATTATATGCAGTCTGTGAGCACTTTTATCTTTTTTTTTTATTTAAAAAGAAGTGAGTATAATCAGTAATGAAGTGCATTATTTGAAGATGATTAAATATTTATATTAAATAATAATTTTCTTGTTCTCGTTTCGCATTATAATTATGCTATGCTCTTTAACTACATTAATAAACAATATAATATTCTTTTATAATATAATTTTCATGTAAAAGGACATAGGTACAGAAAATCTTTTATATATATATATAAGTTCTAATATCACAATAATTGAATGAAACCGATTAAACCATTATTCTGATTATCAAAAAAAGATATCGATAACAATTAAGCATCTATTAAAATTATAAGTGTGTATTAATGTGATTACATAGACAATGACAAATTTTGGTTACGTGCATTAAAATATTATTGTTGTATACATATATATAAAATTTACGGCTCATTCAACCAGAAGAAGACGGCACTGTATACACGAGACAAGACGAATGACAAATGCACGTGACGAGCGCCTAGTATCTCACATTTCTCATCTCATTCGCGCACGCCCGCATCTTAATATTTTGTGTCAATTAATTTATTTTTTTAATTGAAGACTGTTCAATTTTCATCAATGACTTAAATCAAGAATAAAAATGGACTCGAAAAGATTGAAAAGGAATGTCATACGACGAGAAGTGGGAGAAAGTACCAATACCGATGCAACGAATGCAGATTCCTACCAGCGTTCAAACATCAGCAATGTCCTCGTCTTTTATGTAAATGGGAAAGAAGTAAGAACAACAATTTATAACTTTTCGTTTAAAACTTCATACATATTTCACAACTTTTTAATGACAAGTCGCATATTCAAGTTGTAAACAATCTGTTCGGTGATCCTTACATAACAATTTAAAGAGCAATTTAGAAATAATTGATTTCTAAAAGCTACAATTCTGCTGTGTTACATAAACAATAATTTCATTACCATCATATTTCCCAATGTTAACTAGTAAAATTTGTAGTTATAGGATTTTTTGTCGTACGACAAGTTTTTTTCTATACAATTCTCATGTCAATGATTAAGTACAATTTAAGTCTTTGATCGAGCCTTCGATTAAGCTCAGTATTATTTTATTTCATAATTTTTAAGTTATTAATAAATTGTTAAGTTATTTATTAATTGCTGTAGAGTTGTGAACTTTACTTTAATTATTTCGAAAAATCGTATATTGGGAGCAAAAATAGCATTCATAGTTTATTAAGCATACTGGAAATATATACTTCAAGATAATTATGAATTTCATAGTTAATTCATTATAATAAGTCTATTTAAATCGTTTTATGCGCGTGATTGTAAAGTAAAAAAATAATTCTAAAGTAAAAGTTTTATTTAGTATTTTCAATTCTTGAGAAAAAAACGAACCTTATATAACTACCTATAGTAATAGATTAGACGATTCCAGTCTTGGAATCTTTCTAATGTATTGAAAACTGAATGTTACAACACTATACGATTTTTTTCAACCGCAGATTAAAAACAATTTTTAAAAATAAATGATACAAAATTGTATAGTTTTACAAAGGCGTCTAGCTGATTTAACGAAACCCTTGTTAAACAAGCAGGTGTTACGATAAAATTAGATTATTTTCTCAAATTTTTCTAAAATATATTGATTTCAAAATTTTCTCCATCAACCTACATCAATATTAATTATTATCTATTTTTTAAGATTTTATGATTTTTATACTTACACAAACTTCGAATTATTGAGAATTTTGAAAATTTGTTACTTTCAAATTTATGATAACAATCATAAATATTACAATATTTGTATTTATGTAAGACTTATTTTCTAGGTGAAGGATGATGAGGTTGACCCAATGTGGACATTACTTTATTATCTTCGTGATAAATGTATCCTTTTTTAATTTAAGATTTGTTAAATAGTTCGTATTGCGATAAAATATACATTATATGACGAATAATTATCGTAATATTATATTATCTCAAATGATAAAACGTTGCAATGATAATTATGAGTTTCATTTACATGTGCACCTTAATATCAAATCAATAGACGAAAAAATTAAAGTCACTAAAACTCTGGAAAAATATTTTAAATGCTGAATAAAAATGTGAAAAACTATTTTTAAACTCCTTTTAAGAAATTAAATAAGTCTTGATTTTTTATTTTGAATACTGAAAATTTAAGTAAGCTCTACACAAATACTCAACACAAATCTCAAAAGGTTTTTCTTTTCAAGTGTCTTGAATGAAAAAATACGTGCATGATGTTACACTAGTTATAGGTACCAATATCGATATCTAAACAAACATGATATTCATGTAATTCAGAAAAACAGGCATGGTACGCTATATCTATGACTTTTAGAAATAGGTATATATATAAATTAATGTTTGAATTAGTATATCACGTACAAATCAAGTTCATCGATTATTACATTTTATAAATAAGGAATACAAGATTATTATAATCCTTAGCAGTAAACAATAGTGGGATTAACTGGAACGAAACTTGGCTGTGCAGAAGGAGGATGTGGTGCTTGTACTGTGATGATATCAAAGTACGACCGGAAGTTGCAGAAGATTATGTATCCTTTTTTATGCAAAATTAATGACATTTCTACATGCATAAGGAATGCTATTACAAATTATAAAATACAGCAGTATTAAAAAGTCATCAAATTCATATTTTTTATTTTGAAAATTAAATAATCAAACATTGTAAAATATTCAATTTTTTAATTTATTTATTTATTTGGTTTTTTTTTTTTTGAACGTTATACGGACCAAGGCCTCAAATTATAATTTAAAAACTAAAAGAAAAGGATTTCAAAGAATATTTGAAAACCGAAAGCGAGATAATACAAATCCGAGAAGGAAGAATGTTCCAAAAAGTATTTTTTTATTCTATAGTAAATTAATAAATTTGATGATTCATATTGATTAATTTATATTTTAAAACATATTAATTTGTTACTTTTATGATATTATATGTTTGTATTCACTTGTAATGTACATTTTATACAAGAAACATATTCTAAAATACTTGTAATGACATCACATTGAGATCACGTGTTTTTTACTCAGAGCTACTTCGCATTAAAAATTAATTATCAATCGATATATGATCTAGCTCATAAATAAAACTTCGCAAAATTGCTTTTAATTCCTATCAATAAGCGTATTAACCCATTAAAGACCAAGACCCCGAATTTTCAACAACTTTTTCAAGGCTTTTTTTCAATTAAAAAAAAGGTTTGAAAAAATTTG
>UELV01084522.1:0-15911 GCA_900490015.1 Megastigmus stigmatizans | reverse complement strand
CGTGAGAGGGAGAGTGAGAGAGAGAGAGAGAGAGAGAGAGAGAGAGAGAGAGAGAGGGAGGGAGATGCGAGTGGGTGGGGGTTGGATGTGCATGTATAGAGGTTCAACCGAGGGTAGGTAAGCAGGTAGTATTGAGTGCTTCCCGCTCAGGGGGATGCAATGGCGGGAGAGAGTGAGAGAGAGAGAGAGAGAGAGAGGCAAGATAGAGGGGTGACCGAGAAAGGGATGTAGCGTGGAAGCGGGGTGGGGGAGATAGGAGCAGAAGCAGCAGCAACGCCAGACAAAGGTGGGGGCGAGAGCTCCGTCAAGTCCAAAAATGACTTACATATATTGTAATAAAACAAAAATACTATCAATTGCGGAGTCATTAGCAATGTTACAACCGCGAGTAAACACACTGCGATTTTTATTGTATAAAAAATCCAAATCTTCACTGGCCGCGAAAACTATAAATATACGGATTGCTCACCAGGTATATGCTATTACGTTATGAAATGAACGCGAATCAATTATGATTTGACTGCGAGTTACGTAAATAGCTGCATTATTACGTAATTCGCAGTAATTATTTAATAATTAATTGATTTATTTTCTCGACCCCTTCTACGAGAATTCTGGCTAGTTCCTGTTCGTCATTCCGACTATCCTGCAACTGGTTCTGCGCATGGTATTCGCGCGAGCCATTGGTTGATTTAAATCGGTGGATATCTTAACCTAAAATAAGTAAATAATTATATATAAATAGTGGCTGTACAGCAGTAGTGACTATTTAGCGAATGTGGTAGATTCTTGATTCTGGAGCGTATTAAAAAAGCAAGTAGAAAAGTGACTGCATGCCAACGAAGACAATCGGAACGAGGAACAGGAACCAGCTGGAATTCGAGTGGAAAGGACCCAAAAAATAAATTATTAATTATTAAATAATTACTGCGAATTACGTAACAATGCAGTGATTTACATAACTCGCAGTTGAATTGTAAACGATTCGCGTTCGTTTCATATCGCGTATAAATAGCATGTATGTAGTGAGCAATCCGTATATTCATAGCTTTCGCGGTCCATGAAGTTTTTGATGTTTTAGATAAAAATGAATGCGCCCACAGTATTTTACTTACAATTGATAACGTTCCTAACGATTCCGCAATTATTGGTATTTTTTTTATCACGATATCATGCAAGTCATTTTCGGACGGAGCTGGGGGGCAAGAGACGCGCCGGAGGAGAGGTATGCACGGTATATGTACGCGGTGAGGGATCGATAAAGGGAGTGTCGTCGTCGTCGTAGTCGTAGTCGACAACGTCTTGGTGGTAGTTGGCCGGGAGAATATACATTTGTATGCGCGCGTGTGTGTGTATGTGTGCGAAGGCTGCGCGGAGCAAAGGGTGATTTGTACTCAAATAATTGCATCGAACGGGTTGGCTGACTGGCGCGCTCGCGCCGGCTCGCCTCGCTTACGTGAATTGAGCGTGTGTATATACATGCTGGGAGAGAGAGAGAGAGAGAGAGAGAGAGAGAGAGAGAGAGTGAAGCCCCCAACGCAAATTAGTTGGCTTTTATTTATGGAGGGGAACTTTAGAGGATCATTATTATGCCTTTCGTTTGTTTTCCAATGAAGTTTAGATACCGTTATTATGCTGATGATGATGAATTTTCGTGTATTGATACGCTTTTAGTTTGTTTGCTCGCCGTGGCTCCCTAAACTTTATAATATTATCCTTCAATCCGTTTTTGCCAATTCTTTAGTTCCATTTTTTCTCCATTTTTAACGAAATACACGGCGTACGTATCTTTCTAAATAGGTTAACTTTTGTTTTTATTCAGCCAAATTGTATACTTTACGAAGCCTCATTTTTCTTTTATGAAACTATCGAGAAATCGTGTGTATCCTTCGCTCCTAGAAGGGTAAACAATAATTAGCCTTTCGCAGCGCAGTCTGTCGCTAACATAATAAGGATCTAATTTCGGTGCCAGTGGTGCAACTGCCGCTCTCCCGTTATTCTTTCCAGCATAATTTGTCACGAAAGACAAACACGGAGCCCCGTTATATATGGATTTCCTCGCTTTCCGCATATAACATTTTCCCCCTCGAGCCGTAAAATCTATGTGTTTACATTGCATCTGTTATTTTAAATTTCCGCGTCCACCCCCGAAATGCATAGCAAACATTATATAGTTTCCACGTTTCCGTGTTTCCATCTCGTAATGCGATATAGAAAAAAAAGGGTATACCGTATCTATGGCTGCAGTTGCGTATACATACAGTGCCGTCATATAATTATCGAAGCCATTAATTCGCTGCAGCTGAGGTATTCGGGAGTAGGGGGAAGGGGAGGGGGGGGGGGCTCGGTAGGCTATGAATTAACGTTATTCCGTAATATATCCGTTCGCGGAACTCTAAATTACGTCGCGAGCGTTCGCTCCCGCCTGCCGCGACATAAATCCTCCTGTTATACGAGAGTGAGAGAGAGAGAGAGGACTTGTACCACTGCATCATCCATGTAACGAGTGATCTTGACGAGTACGTTATGCAATCCCACGCATGTGTTCGTACGTATAACCGCATAAAGGACGAACTGTGCGACTCGCGAAATTGCGAAAGCATAAAGTGTCGCTGTTCGATGCTGGGATCTAGATTATCGTTTGCGCAATAGTTGACTGGATTATTTATTGGAGGAGCGATCTTGCGAATGGACTGCTTTTGGTTTACTTTTTAAATATAATAACTCTCTTTAATGGTTACAGATCATATGTACAAGGAAAACTTAGGACATCTTTGAAAGCTAGGATATAGCGGCAATTTTTAATGTCAATGGTTTCATTATAGGTTCTTTCCAACAAATTAAGCAATTTAATAATTTAACAATATACTTGTATAATACTGCTGTATAATATACGTAAAGTAAATAACATAATTCACTCTGATAATAAAATATTTTATTTTATATTTTTTTAATAGATAAGATATCGTTAAATAAACTTGTTTATTTCATAAATAAAGATTTTATACCAAAATATTTGAATAAACTCTAAGATATATTTTTTAGTTCTTACGTTGATTGAAAAATTTATTGCTCATCTGTTTAATTATTGCAATATATGTATGTGTGTTGAAGTCGACTAAGTACTACTTAAGTGTACTATAGCTTACATACATTTCAGTAGAAAAATAATGGTTATAGTCAGACATAAATATTTAAAATTAATAAAATAATTTTTTTCCCTATGGAAATAAATTTTTATACGAAAATCAATTTATCATAAATTGTGTATATGTAAGAAGAACATTCTTATTTTTTCTTTTTAGTTTCGAAGTCAGAAGCTTTACATTTCCTCTTACACTACCTTACAATAGCTACAAATTATTATTTATTTATCCTTGCATTGAGAATACTTATGAATTACAGAATTATTTGTAGCTTTAAAGTATAACTTTAATATATCATTCTAAATGTATTATTGCATATATTTGACAAATTTTATGCAATAATTTTATCTGTAATCCAAATTATATACATATTCTTACATTATTTTGTTTAATATGATTTGTGTACATGCTTTACGTAGCATATTATTTATTGTGCAGATTAAGCATTGTTTTAGTTTATGTTGTTCTGCAAACATCTTAACTAAGATAATCACTTAGTAATCGAAGGATTATTGTTAGCCGTTTTTTGAAAATTTGTAGAACAAAAAATGTTCTCTATATGATCTAGTTAAAACTGTTGCTATCGGATAGCGCAGTAAAACTTGAACTCATCAACGGCCGATTGCTTTTTATTATTTTTTCATTGAACCTGGGAGGGATGTGTATCTCCGTCGGTGCGAGGCTCAACAGGATCCCCCGGCGTATTTCTGACGTCTCTCAGAAAAAGCGGATCATACGTGAGAGGCGAGGCGAGGCTCTCGGCGTCGCTGTGTTGTTGTGCAGTTTATGAACGTAATACGCGTTGGGGTGGTATATACGTGTATAAGGTGAGGCAGCACAAGGGTCGGATAATCCGCGCAGGCGGATTATTCGGGATTTTTCTTGCTAGACCCCTGGAAGGCAAAGCGAGCGAGAGGAAAAAAAAGTTGAGAGAATTTCAGAGAGGAATATGAGACAATATAGGGAAAAAACGAAGAGAGCGAGCGAGAGAGAGAGGAGAGAAACGTTTTATTTTATTTTTCTTTCGGCATTTTTAGAATAATGCGCACCGGGGGAACGTTGCGGCGGAATTCAACGTAATACTGCCGTTGCTTAGGGCTGGGGACACGGCAGATAAACTGAGGGGGTGAAAATTTTGTCTGATATAAGATTATTGCCGGGATATGTATTTTTCTGCATCTTAATGTAATTAAATTCAGGCCATTTATTAGATGAGACAAGAAATAAGTTGGTTTAATTAACTTTTCCATAAGCATCACACAAAGTGCAATGACTTTAAAGAATATTAAAATTTTTTAATTATATTATATAATTTTTTAATTGAAGCCTTTAATAATCGCTGTCAAATAAAAGTATATAATCATTAAAAATGTAGACATGAAGATTTGTTATTATAAACAAATTAGAACATAAGTGTTAAATTTATTTGTGCATTATAATGAGGATGAATTTTAAAGTAATAAAATAGAATGATTTATTCTACATTTATGTGTGAGATTTTTGGTCTCTCAAAGCTTTTGTAATTCGATATTTGGATAAAAGATAGATATAAAAAACAATTACTGCATGAAAATAGCATAAAACGTATCTAATTTCTGGATCATAAATTATTATTCATATTACTTAAATAGTTAAAAAGTACGCGAGCTCCGAGAACAATGCATGTAAAATATATAATATTTAGTGGGCCATGAACAATTGGATAGTATACATTGTTAGCAAACGCTTTGATAAGCTTTTAAGCATCTTATTATTTGAATTTTTCAACAAAATTAAATTCTTGAATTTTCATATATATTATATTACATATTTATTATATATATATTAATGCATTTTCAATATGTATATAAATTTTAACGACTGCCGCAGCGATCATGTAATTGTTCAAATTTTTTTTTTGCATCGATGCCTATACAATTTTTGAAGCTCAACATCGATCCCCCGTATATATCGCATTGATAAAATATGCGAAACAATAAATACGCGGAATAATTGAAGGCAACATAATTAATAATGCGCATAAAAGCAGATTCCATTTCATATATAACAAAACCTCTATATAGCAAGCTCATTGGATTCGATACGCGGGCGCATATATCGACAAATTTAACTTAATGAGCCTTCCGCCCTCACGCATCGCTAAATTATGTGTTTACACTGCAGCATTATATTGATCAATGCATTACTGCAGTTTGGCCCTCTGCGTCTGTTGACTTTAAAATTGGCAAACGGCAAAAAGAGAGGTGGACAAAAAAAGCGGGAGAAGGAAATAAATACAAAGCCAAAGGTAAAACCAATAATAATAGCCGTCGGTTACGTGTATACCTCTCTCTCTCTCTCTTGCTCTCCCTCTCGAAAGAGCCGTGCCAGAGATAAAAGTAAAGTGGGAGAGAGAGAGAGAGAGAGGGAGAGGGCAAGGGACAAAGAGAGATATATTTTTTCAGGGCGTATCGTTCAGTGAGCCAATTACAGCGCAGTTCACGTTACACAACGGCGACTACGAACTATCTCTCCCATCGGCTTAAGGAGCCCGCGCCGAGTGCCTGTATACAGTCGAAAAAAGCAAGACGTTCCTCGTTGCCGCCGCCGCCGTCGTAGCCGCAATCCTCTCGTTTTCCTGCGTGAAACGAGAGGCCCCGCATGCTTTATCTTCTATCTGCGAAAGCATAGAGCGAGAGAGCGAGCGAGAGAGAGAGAGAGAGAGAGAGAGAGAGAGAGATAGAGAGAGAGAAAGAGAGACGCCTGACCGGAGAACTTGAGTGTGCAGAACAGTCTCGAGAGGGAGAAAGAGATAAAAGTGTTTAAAGGCCTGTGTACCCTCTCTTTCTCTCTCTCTCTCTCTCTCTCTCTTTCGCTCACGAAACGCTTAGAATTTCCGATGACTGGCGGAAGAAAAAGCCTCGAACTTGATGACTTAATTATCGTGCCGCACGATCTCCGAACGGCATTCTTACAGCAATTCTCTCTTCTCTCTCTCTCTCTCCCTCCCTCTCTAACCTTTTCTCTTTGGCGAACGCGCGTGTTGGCTCCCTCGTCCGCTGGCTTCGTTCGTTCGCGTTTCTCGACAAATAACAGTTTCGGTTGTAAAGCACCTTGGCGACCACCTCCACCTCCAAACACGAGAGAGAGAGAGAGAGAGAGAGAGAGGAGAGTCCGAGAGCTGTAGGCGATGGAATTATACATGCGGCCCTTTGGACGCTTTCGCCCAGACCAAGGAGAGCTGCCATGGACTTTTTGGCTCCATCGATCATACGAGGAGGCAGAGGGAGTTGGCTCTTTCTCTCTCTCGTGCACGCACGCATGCACGCAGGACTTTGGCCAAGGATCGATGGCTCCTCGCTCTTCGTTTTGATATACCCCCTTCGCTGCTGCTTTTGCTGCTTCTTCTTCTTCTTCTTCTTCTTCCATCGTCCCGTTCGAGCTCATTAAATGCATCTCTTTCTCTACCTTTTGTGGTGCATGCGATGCCTCATACCTCGAGATGCTCCTTTTGCATGCTGAAAAAAGTCCCTGCACACGAATATAGCTAATGGCTTGGATGTAAAATATTGGATGTGGCCGCGTTGTATATTGCTATTGATTTGTGAGCCGCGCCGAGCGGCGAAAGTGTGCTGGATGTGTATAGTGGTCGGAGAGTCGCTTTTGATTGCCGATCCCGATAGAATTAATAGACAGGCAGCCAGCGACAGGATCGAGCTTCTGTTATCTCGATAATTGATTCCATCTATTTTTCAGCTTGACAAACGCGAGTAATGCCTGCTTTACAATGTTTTCACAACTTTATTGATGCTGTCTTCGGTTATTGTGGCGCGGCAGTATCCATTACCGTCTTCTGGATTTAATGAGACTCGGTCGACCGTTAAGAGCATTCCGACACTAAATTAATAAGGTAGTTAGAACAGTTATACCGTTTCTATGCTTTGTGTAATTAAGACTATTTTTCTAATTGATCTATTGGTGTAAATCAATTGTCATTCAGGTGTGTGCTTATGTGACTCATGTAATTTCAAATGCGTGAATGGGCTAAACTACTTTATATTGTGCCGGGAGTAATAGCTTTATTTGTTCCACCAAGATTACAAAACAATCCTTACATCAAATATTACGTTTTCCTATCGCGAGATTGTATCTCAAATGAATTTGATGAATCAGCATTTTTATTGAGTTTGAGTTGGTAGAGGAATATTTTTAAAATAAAATGTTAAACCTTGTATATATAAATGGCTCGAGGGGATTGTGCTTGCTGATTGGTTTGAAAAAAATAAGCCATGTAAATTAAGTAATATTCGTGGTGATTTCTTCAATTTTATGAACTAATTAGGCTATTATAAGATTTCTGAACAATAAAATCGATGATGTAGTAATGCGCCTAAGATTATTTCCTACTACAAAAGTAAAACAAGATCAAATGTACAAAAAGTAATCTAAAAATCTGTTATTCTAGAAATTGAACGAATTAATTTATCTACATAAAAAATGCCACGGCATATATTTAAAACATTTAAGAACTTTGAACTATTATAATTCAGGTGATGATTGTAGACAATAGAAGAGGTTTTGATAGGATGATCAAAGCTTTGGTTATGAGATTTAAATCAAGATGACACGGACAAGACGTAATAATTTGCTTTGGATTTCTCATCCATTCAAATGCATGTCAGAAAAAAACAAAGAATTGAACACCATAGCCAAACAATGATCACTAATGACTTTGGATGCTACAATTAAATCTTTTCTTTTCGTGTGCGTTTCCAACTGACCAAATTGGATTTACGGAATGAAACCCAGCTAATACGTTTTTCATGAGGTAGTGCATCATATACAAAGTATACTTATTGATATTCTTAATGAAAATGAATTTCGATGGACATGGATCCAAAAGACAGTCAGTCTATTTCCTTTCACTCCCACATTATTTGTTCGAAACTCCAAATAAACATCGAAGAACAATCGAACACTCGATTCATCATAATAAAACAACATCCGATACTATCCACAGGGCGATTCTGCACCGTTGCAGATCAATAACGGAAAATAGCTGGAGTCCGCGGAGTCCACGGTATCCCGCGCACAAAGGAAAGAGAAAAATAAAGAGACGGAAAAGTCGGACGGCTGCAGACCATGACGTCTCGATCGACTTGGACAGTAACGAGCGCACATCTCGGCGTCAGTCCGCGTGTGTATACATAATACATAAGGTCCCTTGTCCATCCGTCTGTCCACGTTCACGAGGCCCTCTGCCACAGGCCGCAGCCGAGAGAACAGGTGCAGCCGTGACTTGCTCCATTTGCTCTCGCGCGGCGTAATATGCGCAGGTATAGAACGAAAGGGTTCGATATAATATGGTGTATGCTGTATCCACGGCGCCGGCGTTCGAATTCTTTCGCTTGAAAGGCTTGAGTGCAGGCAGTGTGTAGCTCAGAGCTTAATGGCGTTGCTTTTTGGAAAGTTCATATATATATAAGGGGCGATATTGGGTGTGGTACATGTATAGTCGTCTTTGTTCGGTTCGTTACGATGCTGATCTTTCAAGGGCTGCGGTGAAAAGTGTTCGTATCGCGGCATGCGTCTATACTGGCTTTTTGTTACATCATCGCGAGTGCGCCGAGCGGAAATGATACGTTGCCGTGAAACGGGTTGTTATATTATGTGCTATATTTATTATACCTTTATTTATCTATTTCTTGTGACTCGCTGCTATCGCGGAACTGATATATACACGCCGCTAAAGCCGTTTTATATGTGCTATACTAAAGTATTTTAAGAACTTGTAAATTACGTCAATTCGTGATTATGTATACGTCAAGATCGATCTGGAATGACAGATATTTTAAAAATTGGTCTCGTGCAAAAATGTCCATTTAACGTTCGAACAATCTCAATAGATCGCTATCTCGTATATCGGGCATTATAACATTCTCTCGCTCCAGTAGGAAAGTCGCTAATATACAAATTATGAATCTAATGCGAAAAAACGAATGCTAAATTGGACTTTAATTTTGTCGTTAAATTCCGAGCGATACGGCCAATCGTTTAAAAACGCTCCACTGCGCGCACTAAAAGACTCGGTCATATAGCGAAGCGGCCTCTAACTTTATCGACTTTTACAAAGATTTTAAGTGTTAGACCGGCCGTGGAATGTCGCGGCATAAACTTGTCACGCAACTAAATAATTCAATCGCTTCAATTAACAAACATTTATTTCGCTTATCAGCGGCGGCTACACACACACACACACACACACTCCGCCAGCACTGTATACGTTTCCCCCTCTCTCTCTCTCACTCTACAGGAACGTGATAATACCCTCTTTTTGCTCGTTGTCGCATGGACGCGTCTCGTTAGCAGCGCGCGCTCGAAATATCGATGCGAAGTAGCGAGAACTCGCGTGGGCTGTAAAAAAAATTTTTATTCCTCGTCGACGACGGCAACAGCAGCAGCCTATTACTCAAGCCCGCAGTTTGTCGCTCGCGCGCTCGCGTATATACGGAGACTTAAGCGACGCGTCCTTAATTTCGGTAGCAATGCGCGGTGCTGACGAGCCGCGTCTGCAGCGGGAAGGCTTTTCCGCGTGTCGCGCGTGTAAATTACGCGACAAGCAGGCGACAATGAAGGACTACCGCCGCAGCCACGCTAATGACAGTGCAAATAGTTTCTATTAAATCAACAGGTCGAGAGAGCTGAGCTGCCGTCTTGCGCGGCTTAGAGTTTTCGCGAGCGAGAGACGAGAGAGACCACTTCTCTCTCTCTCTCCTCTCTTGTATTATATAGCAGTTCTTCCTCTGGCGCTGGTGCTGATGCACAGCATCGCAGTGCACCGCGCTGTAAAAGCGCAAATTTCCCGGACACGACGCGATGTTTGCTTTTCCATTAAAGACCTGGAGACGCGCGCGGCGAGCGGCTGGCTTTTCTATCCTCTTGGCTCGCTCCAACAATGAAATGCCTTACCGAACCCGACAAATGCCTCGCAGCTGTGTATAATAGGAGAGTCATTGCGAGAGACGCCGATGCCGATGTTTTATTTGCTGGCTTGCCAACTCTTTGACTGGTGCGCTTCGTTTATAGAGTTTTAAGGGACTATATATGAGAGAGGATATTTTAGTCGTACTTTACAGTTTCGTTAGCATGTTTCAAGCCGATGAACTTTCTGGAATTCATTTTCACCTGATTGGCGGCAAAGTGTTTGCATTGTCGACTAAATGACAGTTGATGTCGCAAAATTTCATTCAGTTTCAGAGAAGTCTTGTGTTGTACGGTAAACAAAACACCATATAGGAAAAGTATTGTATTTTAGTGTGAATAAAATTAATTAACTTAATAGATAGGAAGTTATATTTTTTTTTACAATGTCTAAAATGAATTAATTAATAATAGTACAACAGAAAAAACAATAGATTTCTTTTAGTCAGATCATTTAAAATTTATTTATATTTTTATTCCGGATTATATTAGTTAATTGACACTGATTATGAGACAAACCAGCGAATGGAAGTTCAAGAATGAAAATAAAACTCAAGTAGTTTCAACTTTTTGACATGTGTTATGAATATTAAATATAATGCAAATCTAGACGTTAATCCGCTAACATCGGTTATATTCAACTAAATGTGATGCAAATATAGGTGCCTTTGAAATATATATAATACCTTCAATATATATGTCTTAAAATATACAAATAAGTTCAAAGTAAATCTTGCATATTGAATGAATAATAACTTGTTTGTAAGCTGTTTAGAAAGATGGTTATAATACAAGTTCGATGTGCTAAATATTCATCGAACGAGATGTAACGCGAAACTAATATAGCGTACTGATGTCATCGTTTGCTCGGCCAAGATCGATAATCCGATAAAATACCTTTTTCTATATAAAGTCTCATTGTATTCGGTCGGCCAATTTCTTATTATTAAATCACAAACGTCAGTTGGCCTGCTCTCTCTCTCTCTCTCTCTCTCTCTCTCTCTCTCTCTCTCGCTCTATAAATCTATTGCTTTCAAAGATCTCCTCAGCAGTCGCGCATCTTTATTCAACAAAGTCTTGCGCAATAAAGTCGCTTCGTAATTACAATGCGATTATTGGCGGCAACGAGAGGAGGGCAAAGGAAAACAGAGAGAGAGAGAGAGAGAGAGAGAGAGAGAGAGAGAGAGAGAGAGAGAGAAACGAAGAGAGCACTAATTCATTCTTTTCGAGAAAAGAAGAGTAGTGTAACGTCGGGTATAATTTGTGTCCGCGCCACGCCTTTCCAGACCGCCGCTATACGGTGTTGCGCCTCTCTCTCTCTCTTGCGCGAGCGCTCGCCGCAGCCGCAGCCGCGTGCACATACATTATTCGAACCGCGGACTCGCGCAGCCAACGGCTAATGATAACGCGAGTCTGCATCGCGGCTCCCTCTCTCTCTCTCTCTTTCTGCAGAGCTGCACACCACCACTGCAGCAGCGGGACAATTTTTTGCCTGGCCGAGATCAATTTAGTGCTTTGGCTTACATTAGACGTATTTTTAGTTTTTGCGCTAAGGACCTCTCTGATGGCCGAGTTTCGCTTGAGATATATGGAAATGCGTGCGAGAGAAGGCTTTATGGTACCTGCAGTGCTCCCTATTAGGATCAAATCAAGCCACTACTACAGGAAGATAGGCTTGCGTATAATAAATCTATTAAGTGGCTTTTTATACTTGGGTTATTTTTTTTTATAAGAAAATGTATTAAAGGCGGCGTTTAATTATAACTGTGAATCACGACTATTTTTTTATACATAAAGCATAGAATTGAGATAAAGTATAGAATTGAGAAAAGTATCTTGATTTAAATTTTAAAAATAAGTAAAATATCCATTTCTTATTTTTATTGTCCCAAAATCAATATGATTGCGTTGCAATATGCAGTAGGAAAAACCACTCTAATTTACATTATTATACATATGCCGCTATAATATAGATTATTCAAAATATACCAATGTAATATGTTTTGGTATTCTAAAATTATGTGTATATACATATACTGATATATAAATATATTTTCAAGGTGATATTGGCCAAAGCGTAAAAACATGATAAAGAAGATAGTTACTTTTGTAAAAACCTTGTCGATGAATTCTCGCGTATCCACAGCTAATACTTATGTAGGTTTTCATATAATTATAATAGCTACACTTTATAATAAGCATGATACATACATGGCCGTTACATTTTAATTTTTATTCAGAATGGAATCTTTTTTATTTGAGATTCATTGAACGATACAATGTGCAATGCGCTATAAATTCTTGCATGCATAAAATAATAATATAAGTATATATAACATAATATTAATTCTGAATTAATTTCGTATCTTTTTTGGCTTCAGTATGTACCTAATCACTTGTTACTCTTTAGGTGTTTTATTAATAATTCAGTAACAAAAATAATTAGAGAAATAGTACATCCAACTGCAAAAATTACCACTAGATTTATCATATACATATTCCGTACAATTAGATAACTTTTTTTATCCTTCGGAATAGTTGAAAATTTTTTCAGTTCCTCAAAACGTTGATAAATTCCTGACTCAAATATCCTTCGAAAAATATCGAGAAATTTATCTTTGTAAGGCGATGCCTTTTCGAGCGGTTGCATTACTAGTTCATCTGAAAACTTAGGCTTTGCTATTTTCATGACTTCTAAATATTCCGCTTTCTCTGATATTATTATTGCCGATATACTATTCGTCAAACACATACTACTTTTATTCAGTTTTAAATTTGCTACGCAGGGATGTACATCATCTATTGTGATAGTTTTATTTTTTATATTGCGAATGTTTTCATCATAATCAGCCATAAAAACTGAATTGAATATAGCTCTATTGGCGTACGGTTGTAAATGAGATACGTCAAGTTCTTTGAACGTATCAAAGTGAATCTCATCGTATATTATTCCTGCATTCATAATATTAGAAAATGAAGAAAACAGTACAGCCACAGATCCAATACTCAAGAGAAATATTCTGTCTGTCGACTTATGTAAGCGAACTTGTATAGGTACACCAAAAATAGTCTGAACCATATCTAAAATTTTTAGTTTTTCACTTGTAATCTTTAATAGCTGAATCGTAAAAGTAATATATATAATAACCAAGGCTAAGAAAAATAAGGACAACACTGTATTAAAATCAGTTTTAAGTTTAATGATAGGAAGGATGGGCACAATAGCTACATAATAGCTTAGGCTGTACTCTAAAGGTACGAATATTGAATTGGGAATAATGATTGTCGATATTGGTATTATCACAGCATTAATAGAATCGATTCGAAAATTTTCAGTTGAAATATTTACTACATTTCCATAGACAGCTGTACTATTTGAGCCTAGAGTGTATATTAAAGAAAAGTTTAAAATTTTTGCTGTAATTAATAGTAGAGGATTACTCAAATAATCGATTTTTATACCGTTTTGATTTAGTCCGAGATTTATAAAGGGTGGAAACTCAAATACAAGTAGATTAAAGGGATATCCATTAATATTTTGTAGTTTATTTGGGAAAATCTCAACATCTGATAATAATTTCTTTTCACTGTATTCTTGAAAAAATGGATTAAAATAATGAAGAATAATCGTATTCTTATCTTCATTTACTTTTATGATGGAAAAATTTAAAAACTTTTTCGTCCATGAATATTGAAGTATTATTTTCAAGATAAAATCGCACTCATTATTACTGAAGAAAATCAATAAGCATTTTGGTTGTGAGTTATTTGAAGAATAACGATATATTGAATTTAAAATATTGTGCACACGCTTCAACATATTATCACATTTGTAGTACAATATCACATATAATACTCCATCGAAATTATTATTATAACATTGTACACTATCACCTCTGAAACATAATGCATTTAATTCTACTGGTAGGTCTTGCATTAAGTGTTTAAAAATAATATTCCGGCTAGTATCTGTGTGTATCTCTTTATCAAACAGTAATTTTATTTTATAAAAACTAGAGAAATTATCAATTAGCAGTTGCTGTTTTAAAATATGCATCCAATTCTGTTTCGATTTATGTTCTGCATGAATTTCACAAACACATATAATCCACAAAAAAATATAAATCCTTCCAAACATTTTACTTATTTACTCTATTAATTTAGCCTCTTATTCTATTTAGTATATTTTAATAAAATACCACATAGTTTAAGTGAGTGAATTATCATGTCTTTAGTGTATTTTTTCGCACGAAGTCAAACGTTGTTTAGTAACCATTTTAAACTTTTTTAAAAAAGTATGAGGATATTGCACGATTGCACGAAATAAATAATCAAGGGGCACGGTGGCGCCTATGAGTATGAACAACGCAAATATAGCCCCTATATACTTTGATCTTGCATTTTTAATTCAATAAAAATTTTTGTAAAAATGACTACTTAGTACAAAGCTCCACGGTAACTGGTTGTTGCTTTCTTAAAGGGTTCGATATAACTGACACATTTATTCTATACAGCCAACTTCTTTGAAAGAATATTTTTTATTTCACCTTCACACTTATTTTAGCTTGTGTAATGATTATACTATTACAGTTTACACGAAAACATTACAGCAGAATTTAGCTTTTTAAAATGGGACACTTTCGTTTAGTTTTCTTTTATACCGTAATGGTTTCAAATTATTTAAAACGATGCTTTTTAAAAATAAATTTTACAGCACAATTAGTATACAAAATAACTTTGCGGTGGAAGAATGATGATTAATTTTTATACTGTTACTGTCACGGTGCCGGTCTTCGAACGGGAGCTTTTTTAGTAATTCAATACTCACTTGTCTTATAACAACCAAAATCTACCTACTTCTAGAATTAAGAAATGGTAATTATATAACTGGAAATTAGAGTGTACAGTATGAAAAATATAAATAAATAGTACTTTCCGTACCATGGGCATAAAAGTTTACACCCATGTGTGATCGCTTGGTATTTTATTATCAATTATCATAGAAGGGTGTAAAGTTTTATGCCTGAGGTGTGAACATTATTTTTCGATGTTGAGGGCGTAAAATTCATTTTTCAAAATTGGCACAATGCGGAAAATGCGACTTTACGCCTACTGCATCGAAAATATGTTTTTGAAAGAATAAGTGTTCGAAAACTGGTGCCGGGATAGTAATATAGTAGATGATGATATGTTTACGGTTAATTAAAAATGTGCGTAAATAAAACATATAATCCATTAACGACCAAGACGCTGAATTTTCAACATCTTTTTCAAGGCTTTTTTTCAACTAAAAAAAGGTTTGAACAAATTTGAAAAAGACCATATCCGACGTATTTTGAGCTGTTCTTACGAATGGTGATACCGATTTTTTGTTAAAATACTCTTGCAAAAGAATATGGCGTGTTTATCACGAAAAAAAGTTAAAAAATTTGGAAATTTTCAACTTTATGAATTTTATTTCATAAGGAAAATGACAATAATTCAACATACTGCAAAAAAGTGCAATCGATGTTCAGATATTACGGGGAAATTTTTTTCATGATTTTAAAATATTTTTAAAATTTCTAAATTTTATATATAATAGCTGAAACTTTCTAAATTTTTTCACTTTTTTTCGTGAAAAACACGCCATATTTTTTTTCAAGAGTGTTTTAGCAAAAAATAAGTCTCACCATTCATAAGAACAGGTCAAAATACGCCGGATAATATCTTTCCGAAATTTTTCAAAACCTTCTTTTTAGTTGTCAAAGAGCCCTCTAAAAAGTTGTCTGACAAATTGTTTATTAAATTTTGAGCTTTTGGGAT
>UELV01084521.1:11160-40506 GCA_900490015.1 Megastigmus stigmatizans | reverse complement strand
TAAGAGTCTTACCGTTCGATTGTGAGCGAGTTGAACAGAGCGCCTTTTATGCGAAAAATGCGCCGTGCGCGCCCTGTGGCTGGTTTTTGGTGAACGCTCCCATATTTCATCAGCCTCGCATGCCCGAAAAATAATCTTCTAATCTTGTACTCACAACTGCAGAGATCAACGGCATTTTCAGCTATGCTTATAATGCAATTCTCATTTTCTCACTCTTTCTCTCTATTCCCTCTCACTCTCTTTCATTCTCTCCGTCTCTTGCTTTCTCGACATTTTTTACGAAACTCTCGTCCTGCGAGAGTAAACTCAATCGTTTATTTTGTCTAGTGCCTAGATATAATATCGAGAACACTATTAAATGATTTCAGAGCGATTAAGTTTTTTTATTTAGTCCATTTACAAAGAACAGCGCATACATATTTTTTGTTTGTTTATTAATTTCTTATCGCTTGCGCTAGTGGTCAGACAGTTGCTTTGACATTTTACAATCTACGAATGTAAGGGGAAAGGCAGTGCAAGCATTAGTGTTTCTACGTATGATTGTTTGTTTTTGCAAGATCCTAACGTTTTTATTAGAGCTCTTTTTTGACAGTTTGTTAAAGAAACTTTGAATAAGGTCTAAAATCGTGTCTGAACACATTATTCCTCCAATGATTATAAAAAGAAATTTACAGTAGAAAACTGGTTATATATCAACAGGATTTTACGACGATTTTACTACTAATATTCTACTTTAAAATAGCTGAAAATGTTGGGAAAAAAATGATTCAGCTAATGATTATACCTATTTATGTAAATTGCATATAAAAATCGATTTTTTATATAAACAAATCATTTTACAACTAGTATTTAAGATTCTATAACATATTTTACACTTTTGATTCTCAATACAAATAATATAGAAATTAATTCAATGAAAAAACATGTGTTATACATAATGATTGTATAAAATAAATTTCAAAACATGTACATAATTATTGAGTCAATTCGTAATATTCTTGTTCAAATTAATATTACTAATTACAAACGAAAATTTAGATGAACTTTATTTTTGAGAAAATAATTAATTATAACATATTTCAGGTAAATGAAAAGCTTTACACACGAAGATTCTGCAGAAAGCATTAAAAGAGACAAGACTTAGTTGTAAAACTGAGCTGTGAGATCTAATAATAAAAAGCCGCTGCCTCGATGTTAGTTCCACGTAGCGCAATTACAATAAAACAATCCACAACAATCATATTATTTTTAATCTATCTAACCATCACAGCAACACATGTGAACATCTCCGCATACCCACGTTTTGCATATTCAACATCATACAAACTTATCACCTATGCTTCTAGATGTAGAATATTAGTAAACTAAATTTTAGTTCACTTACGATATTCTATACTGTTATATTCATTTTACAGCCTGCGCATCGATAATATCGACCATTGATTGTACGATTAGGATTTGTGCAGAGCACAATACAAGCAATCACATTAAATTACCCCAAATTTTATAACCTCAAGCACTGTAAAAAAAGTCTTATTCCATACAATCTATTGAAAAAAATGTTTTTTTTTTTTTCAAATTCGATTTTCTTCTTGTATTTAATGTTGTGTCAATGAGTCTGCCACTTCAATAGATTATCCTTTTTACAGTGAAGAAGTTCTCTATGTACTTAATTAAAATACAATTCGAACAAGGTGCACAAGTAATTATTATAGTCTTTACAGCTTGATAATAATTAATGCTTATGTAGAACATTTTCAACACATAAGTAAAATATTACAATTCTATATAATAATATACCTTTTGAACTTTAAAATTTTTTTTAAACATTAACAGAATTGTGACTATTAACCAATTAAGAGTTTACAAGTCATCTACAAGATATGCAACAGTCAATAAATAGGATTTTAGTTTTCCATTTCAAGTGTATATAAAAAGAGATGCTATACATAAACATTTTCATAATCAAAAAAACTTGTGAAGCATTTTGCGAATTTCGATTTATCTATTTCTCGTAACAGTTATATTTGTACTGATCTCTTTTTTAGCATAACCATTATTTAAATATTAACAAATCAAACCGATGCTATAAACTAATTTATATTCATTTATAAACAAAATTAGTTTGCGGACGGTGTCAAAAATAAGGTACATTTTACTAAAAAGTACAAGAATAAAAACGCTTGTCAATAAATCTTATTTAATCTTAGATGCTATGTAATTTCCTATTACTTTACTGTACAGTGACTATACCTCAATTTGTAAAGACTATACTATGTCGTACGGTAACTTTTCTTTTTTTAATCGACTAACATCGTACTTTTTTAAGAATAGTATGACAGTAATAATAATAATAATCTAAAGCTATGCCAAGCCTCGGCCAATCTATTATTCTAAACGTATTCCGACTGTGCGTGCAGTTATTTAAGTTATACAGTTTGTTTATTATAATTATCTGTGAGGTTGACTTTAAGGTCTTCTAAACATTTTTCGGTACAATCAAAAAAAGTTAAAAAAGTCACATTTTAAATTTCCGGGTAGCAGATCTAATACTTCTTTCAATTAAAATAGGAAAAATAACTTATAAAAAGTAGTTTTCGCTTAGACGTATTACTGAAATAAAAATGTTATAATAAATATTTCAGTATTTCAAAATTCACACATCTGAACATCTTTCCTTATGCATAGAAAATTTATTAGTAAAATAGAATTTTTATATGAATTCTGTACCTTATTTTGCAAATGAAGATTCCGAGAATTCTCAGACATTTTTTTTTGCATTAGAAAAATTAGTATTATTAAAATGCTCACACCTTTGTATTGTCAATTGAAAACTTTTATCAAAATAATCAATCACGTTTAGATCTCTGTAAAATTTTTAGAGAATTTGCACTACAATAATTATGTTATATTAAAATTTAACATCGTGCTGATGTATTTAGTCCTATAACTCTAAAAATTTTAAAGAGCTACATCATGTTACTCGAAAAACTATATTTACGAAATATATACGGTTTTAGTAACAATATACATGCGACTTTCAATATGTAATGTATATTTAATAAATTTCTAATTTCAAACTGATTTTCAAGCTTTCGCATCTTTTTTTTATTCTTATACAACAGATACTTATTTATTATTTTTCATATTAAATTTTAGATTTTGTCACAAAATAAAAAGTTGTAGTACATTTATTGAACTTGTCCTTTTCATCTAAAGTAAAGATAGCAAGCTCGCAGTGTTATACTAGCAGTAATTGCCTTCAACAGAAATAATTTCCGTATATTACCTAAACACATTTTTTACACTTACAGTTTATTCTTACAAATTGTACTTTGTCTGTATTCATATTATATGCATTTATAGTATTGCATAATTACGATACCGATCACTAAACTAATTTTAAAATTATCCAATTTTATCCTAGGTCTTAAATAAAACAAATGTTGTTACTATTTAACATTGACTTTACAGGAGTAAATATGCAATTTTCATCATGTCTTTAAGACAGAAGTCTCTCTTTAAGTTCATCTGTTTTGTGCGCAGCATTTAACAATACGCTCGGAAAAATGCTCGGTACAAGTCATCAAAATAGTCCTTACCAAATTTCATTTTATCAACTTTAATATTTTACATACAAATTTTGAATAATCAGCGTCTGAATATTTTTCCGAGTGCATATATCTACACATAGTTTATGTTAGAGTTATTTAATTTGTATAATTTTTAGCGTTAGCAAATTTCGTTTCACATCACATGGATTTCTTGTATTTGCAAACGATGTTTATCTGGTATATTCTGTACACTATAGTTTGTATACGTTATAAATCCTTAGTACCGCAAAATATATTCTAAATTGGCTATGACTATATTGACAGTTTTACATAGCAGCGACTTATTTTCTATTTTTAAACACGTAGCATATATAGATAGTATACTTATTTTATGTATTAGTTATTATCATCGATTTAATATTCTTAGAGATTTTGTAATTATTTTTTATACAAATCACAAACTCATTTCATTTCATAAGCTTCTATTGTCATTGTTTAAATCATTGTACATTATCGTTAAATGAAAAAACAAATGGGCTGCAATAATGTACCAAATTCCATAAGAATCTAATGGTTTGATGATTGTCAGTAACAGATTTTTAAATTATGTTCACATAATGCAAAATCTCCAAGAACACTTTTTATTAGTTTAATTATTATCTATTTTTAAATTTATTATAGTTATACTGTCTTATGTACTAATCTCACGTTATATTTTATTGTCCATTTTTTGGAACTTTCCTATATTTAATTATTGTCTGTTCACACAGTATTGTCAGATATTTATTAGGTTTTATACTTCTTCTCGTCTTCTAACTACAAAGCGTTGCCTGGATACTAAGGACCACAATTATTGTCCATTATTTTCATCCAATTAATTGTTGATTTTGAAAAGTTAAATTTTGAGCATCCAATTATCGGAAATGTATTCCTTGAAATAAAAAATACAAATTTATTTAAATATTCTCCTGAGAATATGATTATTACTGGATAAATTAATATTCAATTAAAATAAGATTCTATAATCCTCAATCAAAGTAATAGAAGAAGGTAAAAAATAGAATAAAATTTTTATACGATGAAATAAATGTACCCTGCCAGTAAAAAGATATAGCATCGATTTTCTCGTCGAGCAGAATTTACCAACAATACTTTTATAGTCATTTGGCACCACTTAGAAAAAGTCCAAGTGATTTTGTTAAGGCTCCTAGGTCTCATAAATAACAGATCATTTTGTATAAAGTATATGTCATTTTAAAAAACTATGCTTTTAGAGTGCTGATCAAAAAAGTGCTGGTGCAATGTTTTCTTCTTTTCTTTTTTAATTAATATCCCTAGAATTCAGTCAACATCATCATTCTTCGTATAGGTTGCGTCTACATTGATTACGTATTATTTGAATAACAAGAGGCTAACTGTAATACATTTTTAAGCGATATTTATCTATGTGATACTCAGAAAAAAATTGCTCACTTGCAAACGCATGCCTATAATTGCTATAACTATAATAGCATCGCTATATCTTTTATAGCTGTACATTCTACTAAGTTGCATTCGATTAAGTTTTTTGAAATTAATGATTATTACAAAATACTTGGCTGGGTTCTTGAACAATTTTTTCCCGAGCTTGCTTCATGAGACAATGATTCTTAAAAATATAAGTTGCATTATATACTCAGTACACTTTATATATATGCCTTTACAGTGTGAATATATATATACGTGTTTTATAACTTAGCACAATCACATAATCTTATTTATTTCTTTACTCACATCTCGCATAATCTAAATGTATTTTACATTTGAAAATGCTATCTTAATTAACTTTTTCTTAGTTGATTAGAGGACCAATGCATTTTATGCAATATAAATAATTTTGCAATCTTCCTGCAGCTGAATTTCTGAACAATCGAACGCTGTTTAAGTGGTGAGTAAACGAGAAAGAGAAGAAAAATCAAGAATCTTGAATGTATATGTTCTACGTCAAGTTTGCGTCAGCTCTTCGAGTGTTCAAAAATTGGCGCTGCAGAAAGTTTGTAATCAACCACTTGGTGGCATCTTATTGTTGCATTTCGTTCTCCGTCAAAATCTAAGACATACAAAAATCTTTTTAGTCGCATCTTATGCGCGATTTTATTTTTTGTTCGGAAATTTACTTACATAGATTTTTTTTTTAAATACTTGGTATTGTTATCATTTTTGTATGTAGTAGTACCAAAAGTATAATCAATTCCCTATAGAGTACTGCCACAGACGCTCGTTTATCTGAACTTTGCTATTTATTTAAATAGGATGAAACCTTTTCGCGGGCGTTTTCCTCCGTCGGGTAAATACGTTTGTGTAGAAACACGTAGAAACTTACAGATCCAGACTTTGGTAAATAAAACGTGTTTATATCTACAATTGTTCGTGATTGTTTCGAAATACCTTTGTATACATGAAAAAACGTCGATTGAAAAAATGCGAAAATTCGTAATATTCTATCAATGCCCAAGTCTAAAACGTGTGTACAATTATCAACTTTGCCATTGATTCGCTCTAAGTGTATATATATTGTTTGAAACAATTTGAAAAATTATCGTTTCCTCTTCTCTGCAAATCTCTACATGCTTCCATTATCTAGATCGCTCATTTATTATATGTTTCCGTTTATTTCATGCTTTAGATCGCAGAGCCCTTATACCTAAGTTTTTTTTTCTCTCTCAATCTCTCTCTTTGCCGATACGCGGAGAGAAAGTGCACCGAACCGTTTAACGACTTTTGCCATCGTAAACTCACAATAACATGTATAATATATGTATGCTTAGTCGCAAATAGTCATTTTATTGTTCGCGATTTGTTTCATATCGCGTGCCCAATATTCCCATTTAGTCGAACTTATCGTTGGTTAAAGTGCAGGTGCATTTATTGTCGTCGTTTTAAAATTCTCAATATCGAGATTTTTATATTATCGCAGCGTATATAATGTCTCGGAAAAAATTGACATCATCCTGGTTCGTTCGAGTGATTTATCGTCCGTTGCGTATAGATTTTCGTGTCTCGTATATTAACCGGACTGGCTCTTATATTTTTTTTTGTTAGTTCTACTACATCGCCGTGTCTGCTCTGGATCTGGTTAGTTTTGTTGCTTTGTATAAAAAATACTTTCGATCAACGGTAATAAAATATCAACTTCTGAAAGTTGCGTTAGGCGAGAGTGTTGAAGCATCTCTAGCCCTTCCTTCCGGATCTCATCGTCCAGTAATTTTTGCGCTTACCAGAATCAACCTCTGTCTCGGTGTAGGATTGATGCTAGCCATAATCGTTCTCCGAGTACTCTTCGATCTCCTTCAGAATCCACGGCACGTACTTTGGCACGTACGCGTAGACGCCGGGAAGCCTCGGGTGAGCACACTTTATGCCCCAGCTGACTATACCACCGACGAACCATCGTTCCTTATCGTTTTTGTCTTGGCAGAGCAAGGGGCCACCCGAATCTCCCTGCAAAATCGTCATTTACACCGATAAACATTGAGTTTAAGTTAGCGATTACGTCATTGTGTATTGGGCTTAATGTACTCAAACTACTTTTGGAATACTTTTACAAGTTTACAATCTTTTGAAAAAGTTGCTACAATGAATCCTTATAATAATTAAATCATTATTTCGGTACACAAGGTTCTGTACGATGTATCGTCGAGTAAATTAGTGTAACACAAAATGTTGTTTTAATTTTATTAAAGCTAATCGAAGTAGATTGGCAATTCACTAAAGAAGCGTGGAAATTGTTTGGAAGGACAAGATACCTGGCAAGCGTCTTTGCCGCCTTCCGGATATCCAGCGCAAATCATCCCATCGGTGACATTCAGCTCCTTGTGCAGAAGCCAGGAATTGCAAACTTCTCGGTCGAGCACAGGTACGGTAACTTCGTTCACGGCTGGCTCGTATTCCGATGCTGCGTACAAACAAATAAAATAAAGCGTACAATATACAACATTATCAAACTAATACATTTATTTAATATTATACACCACGTTGCAACGGCATTAAGGGATACGAACTTTCAGTGTCCTCCTTTTTGCCCCAGCCAATAACTGTGCAGACTGTCCCGGGCGCCAAATCGATATTAGCCGGCGGCAAGCAAACGGGTCGTAAATGTTCGTGAAATTCGACTCGATGCTCCAGCTACAACAACGCGTATGCAGATTAAACTTGATGCACCTTTTTTTTTTGCTTAACTATATATGTATACACCCTCGGGATGCTAATCGCTTACTCGAATTTCGATGATAGTGAAATGGTTCGAATTTTTTTTTACCTGAAATAGTGCGACGTCGTTGTCGTGAGCAACACCAAGATTGTAATTAGGATGTGGAACGACTCTTTTAACTTTCAATTTTTTGCCGAGATACGTGTGGGCATGCCTCCGTGTGATGCCCAGTTGAATCGTCCATCCTGACACCTCGGAATAACTGAAATTTCCAAATTTAATATTTCCCGTGATATGGAATGATTCTACAATTTGAATCCCCGAGTACACGAGTTTTTTCAAACAAAATAAAAATAACTGCTATTAAAGTTTTGCTGTCCTGTATTTGTCAGAATAACGATGACTATATAATAAGTATTTCATAATAAAGTACAAGACAAACAATTTAAAACAAATTTACTATTCAAGCTATTGCTAATATTTATTAAACGTGTTTAATTTTCCAACGCCCTGCATTGAAATAATAAAAATATATAACTGCTCACAAATATAAGTAGGGAATCTTGTTGCACAGCACGGCAGTTTGAAATAATACATAAATGCGCCATAGATCAGGCGAAATGAAGCGAGAGACGTGAATCATATATATATATATATAAGAAAAGGAGATAGAGTGAAAAATCGCGAATGATTGACTCACTTGCCGACACAATGTGAGGCCGTCAGGACCCACTGATCCGCGATGAGCACGCCGGCGCAGTAAAAAACTTGCTCGGGACCACCGAGAAGTGCGGCAAGAAAAGGCCAGTCGCCGGGTGCCGATTCCACTCCACCCACGATCCTCTTGCGAACTTTCGAGTTGCCGTAAACGCGAGACCTCCGACCGCACTCTGTTTGGGCACACACATTCACAAGGATATCTTTATTGGTATAATGCAGCGGACGAGCTTTTCTGCGGTACGAGGGAGATTCAGAGAGAGAGAGAGAGAGAGAGAGAGAGAGAGAGAGAGGAGATAATCGATAAAGGAGGATTTGAAAGGAAGGCGACACGTCCCTTTTTGTTTTGATCCACGAGCGTCAAGGGGAAAATCTTTCTCGTTTTTAAAAGTTACTTGCATTTGATTTATTTACATTTGATAGTTTGATTCAGTGCATAATATGCTTATAGGCTATATAAAAAAGGCAATTCACGTTCTTTTTTAATTGGCATAAATGATGACGTTCGATTATTCAAATCCTTAGAAAAATGTAATTATAAATAAATTTCAAGTATAATCAAATATTGTTTCTTTGGTAGGGATGTGGAAGAAGATTTTCATTGGTAGGGATGTGGAAATAAGTGAAAAATCAATATTACTAACCGTATCCAGAGCAAATTAAACTGATAGTAGAGTAATCCTTTTGATCCGAGCACTGCTGAAATTCTTGCAGCAAGTTTCCCTTAGTTTTCTGAGCTAATCGCCAGCGCTGTGATGTTTCTAATACTGGCTCAGGAATAGTGATGTTACTCTCGGACATCAGTAAGTTCGAAGAATTTACTGTTCTGTTGGGATAGAAAGTTCAAATTATAGTTGGGGGAAAGAAGAAAGGAATAAGTGCGGCGAATATTTATGCACGATATTGCGACAAATTTAGTAAACTAATGCTTACTTGTAACCAAGTAGTGCACAAATATTATTGGCTGTTGATGGTGTCCACGTTGATCGTGAGATGCAAGCAGGCATGAACTTTCCCTTTCTAGCGTGGTAAACCTCTAGTCGACCAGTGCCGATATCTCCGTTTCTGTCGCTCAGTCGTACTGGTTTTCAAACGATATTGATTATTAAGTATGATGATTTGTAACAAACTGTCACCGATAAGAACCATGACATATACATTTGCTCGGAACTAATAATAATATTGTACATGGTTTATTTAATAATTATAACATACGAGTACGTCGATGCACATATAAAATTTTTCTCTATTCATCAAACAAATGAAAGGAATTTTTCGTTTCATAGTCCGAACCCTTTAATTAAGGTTTTACACATGAAAAATTTTGTAAAAAAAATAATACCCTTGAGTGGATTATTTTCACGGTTTATTGAATGTATGGAAGGTTTTCAAAATTGAAAAAAAATCCTACGTGCGCTGTAAAAAGTTTTTTGTTCTATTTGCTAGTTCCCTAGAGCCGAGAATTTCTCGCAAATTAACTCTCAGATTTGTACCAATTTAAAATTTAATTTTCAAACTATGTAATCATTCATTTCTCTAGAGCTGAACAAGTTGTTACTTCATTTATTCGTAAAAAAAAAACAGAAATGCGAGCAAATTATTTTCCGTAATTTCATGGCTGTTTTATACGAGAATTTCAATTTTACGCTTTATCTAGTTTTTCTTTTAATTTTACAAATTTAGAAGTGAATCTGATTTAATAAGAATGATAATGAAACTAATGAAAAAATACAAGAATAACATTATGGATTGTTTGAGTATGCTAAAATATCATAATATCGAATTGAAAAGCTTTGAATTTCATCTGGAATCCTGGTGATCTATACTGCAGCTGCGGGCATCAATAACATTCTCTTATCGCAGATACAAACGAATGCATCATTCGCGCCTTTATATACATTTAACGCCAACGACAGTTCTCGCATCGGAACTGTTATCGTCAGCCATTGACGCGGCGTATCCCGGAAAAATCAAGGGAAAAATACCCAAAAGATCTACACCCCAGGTAAACTCACTGCAATTGCGTTCATCCTGGGCCCAGGGACAGTCCATGATGCCGTTGCAGACGTGCGAGGCCGACATGCATCTGCGCTCGCCGCAATGCAACGAGGCCTGGGCCGCCAATGCGCTCTTCGCCAAGAGTCCGCTGTTCTTCTTGCCGCCGCCCTTGGAGCTGATGGCCGCGAGACCCGTGCGCTCGCTGTCGCTACAGTTGCCGCAGCCTATCTCGTCCGTGTGGTCCTCGCAGTCGACGTGGCCGTCGCAGCGCCAATCCAGTGGTATGCACCGCTTCTCGTCGCACTGGAAGCCGCTCGGACACACTGCAAGACAGACAGCAAGAAATCCATGTGTGTGTATGTGTGCGGACATCAAGTTTTTGTAGCTCGAGGGATATGTATAAAGAGATATGGGGGACTGTCCGATCGGAGGATGGATTTATCGATTCGGGAAGCTAATTGTTATATCTTATAAATCGAGACGGTGGGCCGCCTCGTTAGAAACTCATTATTCCCTTAAATAATGAGGAAATGAGAAAGAAGTTGAGATTGATGACCGACGGATGATCGTTGTGCCGCGACCTTTATTCATGCGATATTGCCAGTCGTTCATTCCTTTTTTTGGAAAATTGAAATTTGGCTTTGACTCGCTAATAACTTCGTTTTATCGTTATGTATATTTGTGATATCTTTATGCTGCAATATTTATTCTTTGAAAATTTGAAAATATATTTTTATCAGTGCCATTTGTATATTGAAATATATTCTCCTTCTTTCTATCTAAAACTAAATGTTTTCTCACACACAATTTAACATATAAAACATTCCAATTTATGAAATATGTCACTCGTATGTTTATCTTGTGCACTGAACAATGATATACCTAATTCAGCTTGACTGGCATCTTAAATAATGCTCTTGACACTATAAAAATTTTATTTTCACGCAGACTATATACAAAAATATAATCCATCAATGAGCTCCCATAACCTCAAGGGATTAAGTGAGTAAAAATTCTGCGAAAGATTCGCGACGCGCAGCCAATCCAACTACGCGTGCAATGTATTATCGCGCTTCTACCTTTAACTCATCCTCCATTGCTCGGGGCAAGGCGCGCCTCCCGCCTAGTTTCTCTTGCTCCCCGAGATTTTACTCGCGACGGGATTTCCGCGTAAGTGCATTTTGCGGGCTAATGCATGTCACAATGCACTTAAGCGCCTATTCGTAACTTACTTAAACTGCGCGAAAAGCGAAAATTGCTTATGGCCGTTTATAATGAGATCAACATCAAAGAATTTGATAATTAATTTCTCTTGTATTTATCGCGAAAGTGCGCGTTTATATAAAGGGATTCGAAAAAAAAAGAAGAAATAGAAAACAGGTTTAAAGAGAATATTTGTCTATGAACATCTGGTGTGGTGCAAAACCGCTTAATCTTTTAAAGTGAATTTACTATTCCAACGGGAGGAAGAGTGGATTGTAAATAGAGCGGATTTCTCACTTCGACTTCACTCACAGCAACAACTTCTCGCCCTTTGTAAAAGAGATAAACCTCAAAGAGAACAAAGCCGTAATTTCCTTCACTACTTTAACATAAAATTACGAATTTACCACATCAGCTTCAAAATTCACTATTATTTTAAGTTCTACGTTTTGCAGCAGCTTTGAATAAATAAATTTGTTTATGCAGATCGCAAATACGGATATTTTTATTTTTCAATATCAAACAACAAACAAAGATTAAATTGTCATTTTTCTTGGCATAATATCATTAGAGACTATACGAATGGCGCTTAAGTTAAAATAAAAATCAATTTGTATGTTAAACGGAGGACCATCTATTATTTTAAAAATTATAGTTATATTACAGTTGTGTATTTAGTGAATAGCAATAGCACAATGACAAAATGTTTTTAACTATTTAGCAGTAGTATTTGTTCAACGCGTTGCCGTTACTTCGTCATATCTTTAAAACTGAAAAGTTATTTCTGGTCGCTTTATATGCTGGCTATTATACCGTGAAAATCAATATAACAAGTACATTTGCAAATGTAAAAACTTCAATTCATAAAAACTTTATTTTTCGTATTATTCGAAACTTCATTCATTGCCATTTTATATACCTATTTACAACAGTATGTTTATAATTTTAGCTTGAATGTGTACAGTCATATTTCAAAGTAGGAAGTGGGCTATTAAAGTAATTTCTTCAGAATGCAAATTTTAGATTAGCTTTGGCGAAGCTCATTTTCATTGTAATAACATACTCTAACATGAATATGTAAATTTGCCTAAAAGGCGTCTACTTAAATTGTTGAAGTGTAATTTAAAATGCTTGAAATTTTTTTCGCATCCCTTTTAAATAATTTAAAACAATCAAATGTTATTCTACCTTTGAAACAATTTTTTAAAATAAATCCAAAAAAATTAAATCAAACTCTTTGCACATTTTACACAAAAATAACATTGCCTATAAGCGACGAATAATCCCAGTATAAGGAAATTCATATAGGTATTAGTAATGGTCCATTTAGCGTAATGACGTTTTTGCGCCAATAAATCTCAATAGAACATACGGAGAATAAAGAAAAAGATTTATCGCTTCGATGGGAAACAATCACAGGGGATTGAGGACAATCACTCAGCCACGAGGCACGAATAAAACACACACACACACACACACGTACAGAAGAAAGAGAGGAAGATGGAGCAGTGTATTTTTCAGTTAATGCACAAAACGCTGCCCAGCTCCCCGAGGCCCACCGAAGGATTGCTCTTAATCAATCTGACAATTTAATCTTAATTAACCGCACGACGCAAGAGTGAATCGATGCATCGCAACTCCGGAGGCCCCCTCGGCTCGCGCGAGTGCCTCGTGGAATATCGATGCAGCGCAGTCCTGCGCCTTCCGATGCTCCTCTATAGAACCGTTATATGTATTGCGGTAACTAAGTAGTGTATTCGTATTGACTGAGGGGAAAAGCAGATGAGGGGATGAGAAGAAGGAACTTGTCGAGAAATAACGCTCGCGGCCATTGACAAGTGTACAATTTTTTTTTTTTTTCATGAGAACGCCAGATATCAACTTTATTGATTTTCCATTGATTCCCAGCGGCTGCTACTTTAAACGATTACTTATTTCACTTTGCGGTAGGAATTTATACTGAATTCTGACATGTGGTAATTACAATTTTTAGATCTCTGATTGATTAACCTACTGGTTGTTTTTGTCTGTTATAGAGGACAATCCAGTTTATGGCTACTAGTTTTTAAAGTTTACATTAAAATACAATTTGGGGAATCTTAAAAGTGAGTATATAATCATCAAAAAACCATTTGTAACATCTACTTAATTTGCTCTAGCCTATAAAAATACAATAACTATTGTCGCTGTCCTTAGTTTATTTTACGTATAGCACTTTACTACTAAAAATATAAATTTCTGTGTAGCGGAATTATTTAATAAAATAATTTATGTGATTTCTTTCATGCATTCGTGCAATTTCTCATAAAGGATCTGTCACGTATATTTTTTTTTCTCCATTTAACTAGATGAAATATTTTTTTATAATCTCACGTGAGATCTGTCTTGATCTTTTTTTATTAGCGGCATTTTATTGTTGTAAATAGTAAGTTTATCATCATCAAACTAATATTGTTTCGGTTTTTATATTACTCAAATTATGAATTGCATTATATTTCGGCTAAATGGAAAAAGCTTCTATCTCGCGCATACATTTTTCTATTTCAACTTTAAGTTAGCAGAAATTGGATAAATGTGAAATATTATAAGAAACATTTTTCTCCATATTCCACAAAAGATAAAACGAACCTGTTTACCTGAAAAATTGAGATGAAGCCTTATTGACAAAAAAAGTATAGAATTTTTTTCAACTTTAAATTTAAAGTACACCTTTTTACTTCCTCGAAAGAAAGCTCTGTATCAGTGAAAAAAAATTTTTTTCCAAAAATGCTTAAAATCACCTTTGAACATCATTGGAACAAGAATTGGCTATTTTTGAGAAATAGTAGATTACGCCACTACGGGGGAAAAAACTTGGACAGTCCAGAATTCGTGTAGTATATACTATTTTTTTGCCTAGCGAGGACGAAAGTGCCACTGTCTCAAACCAGCCCCGGGTGAGGAAGTGGTACTTAAACGGTTCGATAGGCAAAAATATTTTTTAAATAGTAAGTAAACTATTAAGCATTTTTGGAAAAAAAAAAATTTGTCACCGATACAAAGCTTCTGTGAGGAAGCAAAATTAATTTTTTTTAAATCCTTATATAATTGTTGAAATATTTTTAATTAGATTTTTATTTACTTATTTTATTTGTAAATAATATAATAAATGTATATTAGAACAAAACATTAAGTTACAGGAAGCGAAGTGCCAATGAATTGGCAGCGGTTTTTTCATTGAATCGATAATGTCTGAATTACTCTACATTATTATAAAATTATACTTATTATGGAAACGTACCGAAGTAATAATAAATCACGCACACTAATAAACATTTTATCGTAAAAATAGTGAATAATAAATGTTTTCAATGTATTATGTATATAACTAGCAACGATATTGATTCGAGATTTTAGCAAAACAATAAAACTAGCCATAACCTTATCCAAAACCTATATCACGTTATAGGTAGACATTGATATTAATTCAAAGTCCTGAAGATGAAAATTAATTTGGTGGGTGCCACAATTAACAGATTTTCGCACAAAGTAAAATGAAGTGCATGTACTAATAGTTATATTGTCAGATTTGCACGTTACCAATTTACCGGTACCTGATAAAACTTGCTAATATAGTTTATATTGAAAAATATCGATCCAGATATTTTATAGAGAAATTGTGATTCAAAAGTATAACTTCAAATAGAAGAATGCAACTAAAAATAATTTACTGTAACAAGTTTTTGTATCTTGAACATGTTATACCAAATGGAATATTTATGGCATTTACAAAAATTTTCTTATAATCTTATGAATATTATAAAAAACAATAAAAAAGAAAGTAATGGTACAGACATGCACTTTATTTCATTACTAAAAATCAAAGATATAGACAACACTTTACATGAATTAATTAACGAATAACCTATGATAAAATAAGGTTAACTATAATCTTTATTACATTATATTATTATATACTGAGTTATTAAAATACAAAATCAATTTTCTTTCCCTTTTAAAAAGTGCTAACTTAAAAATAACTTTTCTATTTTTCATTGACGAACCACCTGATTCATCATCTAAAAATGCATCTACGCAAAATCGTTTTCATCAATTACCGCCCAACTGCATTCATCAGTCGTTCAACCCGTTCACGCGCAACTTTAACGAGTCTTTTAAACGTTATTTAAACCTCGAGTGCTCATCCAAAATCCATTTTCGTTAACAAACGCAATTTATAGGCTCCTCGTCCAACGCACATTCCTGGACCACTATTCCATGTACATCCTGTGTGTACATTCCGATCGATTCGCGCTTATAGCGATGCGTCACGACTATTTTCTCCACTCCCTTTACAGCTGCCAACCTGTTCTCTCAGCGATATCCCGCACGTTTTAACAAAGTATAATGGTCGCACGTAGAGTTGTTTACGCCAACCGCCATAACACCCCTACGCGTAATTGCATTTTCCGGGGAGTAGTGAGTGAGTGAGATATGGATATGAGAGAAAGAGCAGCCCGAGAGGCCTTAAATTACTCAGAACGCGCAGGGGATACATAAACTCTCGGGCGTTTATCGCTTGGCGTCATTGCGTATAGAGCCGAGACGATGAGGGACGAATGAGCGAGCTTGAGCTTTTATGCCTGCTGTTGCTGCACAGACCTGCACACTCTGCCGGACTCATCCGCGCTTCTATGCGATTAATCCGAAAGGACGACTAAGCAGATTTTCTCTCCTCCATATTCTCAGCTTCCATCCAATAATCGATGAATCGAATAGATGGTATTATATAATCCAGCTTTTTCTTTTCGACCCTTTTAATGGTAGAGTTTTTGTTCTCGCGATCGATCCACTTCTCTTTCCTCGAGCTTTAAACTCGCCGATGCGAAATTCGCGCGCGATAGAAGACAATGCGAGCCCAAACGAGGGACTGACTATAAACAATGCCTCGAGCTGGTGCAGCCGCTTTTGCGCCCACGCTCTCTATCGAACAATGCACGCGGACCATTGGGCAAACAGAGGGGCGTTGAAAATTAGCTCCGTTTTCCGAAGCAGCGGGAAAACTGTGCGCTTCAACAATGGCCTCTGCTGCATAGGTGATGCGCTCGCTAATTCTTCTTAGTTAGCGTCTCGGTTAATGAATGCGCGCCTGTGTTAATATTGGGGCAATTGTTAGCTTGGCGAATCGTGAAAGTGCTTCGGAGTTATCGCTGGTCAATTTATACTATTTCATATAGAAATAATTAATATCAGGTTACTTCGTTCTTTGTAGATTTGATGAAAATTTTAACGTATTGCACCGGATTTAGATTATATTATGACATGACGTTATGGTTAATATGGAAAATTAATTTTTTTCTACTATATAGTCGTATAGTACAATGTATATACAATATACACACAGTTGCACTGATATTATCTTATTTTACGCAATAGAATCTCGAAAAATGAACACGATTATTTATCTTACACCCAAATTATTATTTCTAATATTGGAACAATATGGATTAACAATTCAATATCCAAGTGCGGGAACTTTATTCAACAGAAAACCGAAAGCATTTTCTGGAACTTTTAAGTGGATTTAATAAGATTAAATTTATTTTTATCTCGGAAGATTATATTAAGTAATATTGATTTATTTAATTTTACTATAACCCAAATTCATTTGAGAAACAAAGACAATCTGAAAGTTAAAATACCTGGTCTTGCTGCGCGCTTTTCAGCATCGATGACCTCTTGGTGGCCAACGCAGACATTTGGATCTGGACTCTCCGGAAACATGTCACACTCCAAATACGAGGGAAGCGACAGTCCGAAAACGTCGAGGAAAAATCCGCAACGTCTCTTTGTTTCTGTAAAATAAATGGCATAAGTATCAATTAGTAACTTAGCACGTGCATTATTAAATTTTACAATATTTACTTTGAACCAAGGAAAATCTTTATTTTGACTTGGACTAATGATAAACAGAAACAAGCACCAAATAACTTACCAAAGCAAAGATTCATGCAGGGTCTGACGGCCTGTCCACCTTTGGGTCCACACTTGGGTACGAAGAGGCTGCAGAGAAATAGAGCAGCAAGCTCGTAGCAGCGCACGTCGATCAGAGAGTCGTAGAGCTCGAGATCGTGCTGAGCGTCGCGCTGTCTAAAGTTACCCATGAAATTCGGGAGCACCGTGTAGTTGTAGGGGATCTGAAAGCACCGGATGCAACACGCCGCGACTATTAAATTTCTTCCGCGTATTTATTATACTTCTCTTCTCGTTTTTTTTCTTTCCGTTATTTTAAACGCATAGCGCGTACGAGCTTTTAAGCTCTTAATGCGTATATAAGTACGTAGTGGACTTTATTCGAGGCAGAAAAATTGCTACACCGACCGCGAGAATTATGACGTGGACGTTACCATGCGGTTACAATCGTGCACGACATCATAACGACTTTTAGATTTTATCACACATATTTTTTCATTTTAAGTGTTATTGTACTGTTTAGTTTTAGTGTTTAAAGTATAGTGTTATTCTTTACAACTTGCTCTTCTAACGACTTATTGAGAATACAAGCATGTATTCGAGATTATTATAAAGTAATGTAGTTGATAGGTCAGTAAGTTTTTGGTGCATACAATATTCTTGTATTAAAAATAAATGTTGTACGATGATCCGAGCGAAAGAGGGATTTTGTGACTCTCGAACGAGAATGCCGGCATCACCAAGTGTTTTTTAATGTATGTTAACCCGCTACATACGAATCTAATACGTAATCAGCTGTAAAACAACTGATTTTGTTTCATTAACAAGGTAACATAGAGAGGTTTAAAGCTTTAAAATATAAATTAGAACCGAAGATACAAGCAAAAGAGTGAACGCGCAGAACATGGACGAGAGCTTTTTGCACTAAATTTGTTATAACTTTTGATCTAACTAATAGATTTTAATGTTACCGAGTCGACTAAATTTTTAATTGAGATATTAACAATTTGGTTAAAACTATATTGATATAAGTATTAAAAATAGAGATATTTTACAGCTGATTACCTATTAGATTCAGGTTCAGCGGATGAAAATGCATCTGCATCCGAACTAATGTAAATATCAATATGAACACTATTAATATTATTTTTTAGAGGATATGATGAGCAATAAATTTGAATAGCTAATCATATAATTTAAATTATGGTACAACAAAAGATGAAACAAGTAATTAAAGAGTTAATAATATTGATTTCATAACATAGTATTTAGCCCATTAAAGATCTAATAGTTCGATTTTCTGCAAATAACTTTTTCAAAAAATAAACAAAAATGAAATTCGATACAAAATTTAAGAATGATAAATAAATTTATTTTCTAATTATCGTAACCTCAAAAATATCAGTATAAATAAAAAAAAATTATTTAATAATTTTTCAACGTATATTATTGAAAAGACACACAAATATTCTATAAAACTAAAATTATAAACCCACCAAATTTAAAGTAAATCGATTGAAAAGAAATTGTTTATCATAGTTTAAAAAATTACAATATAAACACTAAAACTGAAATATCTTTTGAACGGATTATCCGATTTCTCCACCCATGAACTTGTGCAAGAGATTGTTAAAATCAAACTTTGTACAAATTTTTAAACGATAAAACGATATTTGCTCAAATTATCGCATATCCGAATGAATACCTAGTTTTTATCAAATGCTTGTTTCCCTGAAAATTACTCAATAAAATTACTTATAACTGAATTAAGATCTTATCTGAATAAACAACTGGCTATAGTTTTATTAAGATATCTTAATTTATTTAAAATATATAAATTTACATAGAATCTTCACTTTTTTATAAATAACAATTCAACGACTCAAGATAATCTAAAATTTCGTGTTTGAGGATGAAGAATAACAAAAAATCTATCTGATTTATTATCAATATTATAACATTAAAATGTATATTTGAGTAAAAAAGTTGAAAAAAAAAACAGTTTTCAAAAGTCGAAAAATCGAGATTAAAACAATGTATGAATATAATCGATATAATTCTTTCTATCGCTTCATCGTTAAAAGAAAACTAAAATTGTGAACTACATTTCATCAAAATCGGTGCAATAGTTCCTGAGATATTGATGGTGACATACACACATAAACATTTTTTTTTAAAATGGCATATATCGACTTCTGGATGTTCAAAACATACTTCTATAATGTTATCTTAAAAATTATTTTTTCACCATCATAAAGCTTCCTTTTGGAGGAAACAAAAAATCTCTATTATCAATTTATACACACAGTCACGGAAATAATATGGCAATAGTGAAAAAAGATCTAATCGATATTAGTCTATTGAGTTTTTAATTGATAAAGTTTTATTTATGATTGCGATGAAGCCAAAGCAGATTAAAGTTAAATACAATTTCATTTTCTTCTATTTGCATCCCGTAAAGATCGTTGACAGAAGGCAATAAGGGAAATAAGATTTCGCCTTTGACTCGAATGTTTGTTAGTCCGTCCTCTTTAAGGGTTTATTTCCTCTTTAGTGACAGACTGTGAAACTTAAAAGTGGAGAAACGGATTATCATCACCCCCAATAAAATCTATTTACATTCTTTTCCAGAACTAAATTATAACTTTTATGAAGTTCCATCAATTATATTATAATTATATTGGTTACCTTGTGATACTGACAGAAGGGGACGATAACTGGCAAGCAGATGCCGGGTGCAGGATTTTGTATTTCGGCAAGTGACAAGATTGGCTCTAACGGAACTGAAGTTCCTATGCTCGTTGAAAGGGTTTTATTCTCGTTCGGCATCTTCATTGGCGCTGGGTAGGCTAAATTTAAATAATTCGTATTTCTATGTTATTTAAAGGATGTATGTACCATTCGAATAACAATTAAAGTCATAATAGTGATGAATATTAGTTTTAATTTCAAAGAACACCAATAACCAAAGAACAAAAAGAGTGTACCCTATAAGAATGATTTAATTCAGAGCTCAATGAGTTAACGGATCCAATAAATTGTCAGATTGCTTTCTGGCAGATGTTCTGCACGTTGTTTGTACAGAATTCACACTTATTAACGTTTCGTTTTTCATAATATCAATATTTTGATATTATTGTTAATTCTTAGTTACAAAAATAAGCTTACTAAAAATAAAAAGATGTTTGAGGGAAATAGGGAAGAAAGCCCAAATCAAATATATCAACATGTCTTTTTTAGTATTGACATTAATGTAGTGGTGGGGATGGAGATGATCGAAATGTTTGTAAATTTTTTATGTAGCTCGTTTGAGTAAAGAAGTTGAATTTTAGATTAAAGACAGGTAAATATATGAATGAATTTAATGTTTGTATTATTGTGCAGCCTTTTTCATTAAGAATAGTACACTACATACATAGAACTATGTAATGTTATTTAAAAAATGAAATTACACATTATCATTTTTCGCTGTATAAACATATTAAGGCAGCACACAGATTATGTGATAAAGCACTAGAAATAATCAATCCGTTGCCTCGTTGGCCGGTCAAACATCCCATCAAATCTCGCATCTCTTCCACAACGAGATTCTCTCAATTTTCCAGCCTCTCTCTCGCTGGCAAAGGGACAAAAAAAAAGTCGAGAAAATCAAGAGAAAGAAATGATCAAACGCTCATACGCATAAGGCAATAAAAACAAGGGTGGCATTCGTGCGGCTCCCTAACGTGGTGCGCGAGAGGCCTTGGCTACTATACATACAACACATATATGCGGCGCTCTTTCGTGGTCCATAATTCAACCGAAAGCAGCAGCAGTAGCAGCAACAGTCCACCCACCAAACTCCCCGCACGAATTGCGCATATATACGTGGGTGTGTGTATATAGACGCCGTTGGCCTGTACCGTATAGCGCGTACAGACCCATATAGAGGCCGAGCTCGTCCACCGTAAATTATTTCGACTCGCCGCGCGGACTCCACTCTCTCTCTCTCTCTCTCTCTCTCGCGCGCGCGTGTGTCTATATGTGTGACCATGGGCTGAGAGAGAGAGAGAGAGAGATGAGAGAGGGTATAAGCTCCCAAATGAGATTTTCGTCGATTAAACGAATCACGGGGGAACGCGAATTCCCGCCAGGGCCTCGTATACGCTTGCTCGCTGCGCAATTCTACTCCTTTCCTTCATCCGAGTCTAATGAAATTCGCTTGCACGTTTCCCGGCTTTTTCGACCATCTTCCTAACTCGTTGACTATTATCTCAGATTTACCGATGATATTTTCCTTGATACGCTCGGTAAATGCTTGTTTCTAATACTTCGTATGACTGTTGAATTGAAAACATTTTTTTTTTCGCGAGTATACTTATATAGAGAATCGAATAGATTGAGTTAGAAAATTCAAGTTAGAAACGATTTGCGTGTAGCGACAAGAGTTTGCGAAACAGTAGATTTAGTAAAAGTGTGATGGAATTTCGTATTAAACGTGGTCACCATTGAAAAACAAAGCTTAACTAATGCTCATAGAACAATTGCAAAGTACAAAATTAAGATGACATATGACAAATTTTATCATATATTTACATTGGAGGAAACGCGTTAATACAGACAAATTTACCATCACAATGTAATTTTTATCGGGGACACTATAAATGTAATAGTGCAATGTTCCCTACAATTATTTTTATCAAACATTTCTCTCAGTTAATATTAATTAGTCTAAATTTTTCAAGAAACAGTTAAAATATCCATTTCGTGTACGGCTCCCACATTACACTTTCCAGTGCCGTACTTTATTATATGACCCAGATATTTTAATCGGGCAAAAGCTTTACAAGCATTCCCTAACGATAAAGTGAGCCATTAAAATCCAAGTTAATACATTTTTGCAACTGATTAGCATTTTTCAGCAATATATTAGTCCGTGGGTGTTAAAGCATTGTACGAGAATATTTCATTTAATATGCGCACTTACGAAGCCTAAAAAGTTTAAATGCGTTTCTCGCTGCTCTCGAAAGCTTTCCATTTCTCAAACTACTATTAAATGTGCAGGCATACGGAAAGTTTAGCATTATGAGTTATATTACAATTAAAATGATTTTGCTTTTTTAACTTTTAACAAAATTCAATTAGAAATACATTATTATAGACGTTCAATTAATTATTACAGATAAAGACGATTAAATCTTTCTACAATGATAGCTTCAAAGGACTGTTTAAACAACTAAATATTTTGAAATGAAAAAGTCATTATATTGGTAGGCTCATTAACAAAGTAATATTGTTATTGATGAGAAATCATAAATTTATTGAGTAACTTATTTGATAAAAGAAAATGTTTGCTCGAACTATTTATTAGCGCGCTGTAATATAGCTTTATAAAGAAACTATCATCTTACTCGACATTTTAATCACATTAAAAAGGAATTTGTATTTTCTCCGAGCGTATATATTGTCATTACTGAAACTTAATCTTCAAGGGAAACGTTATTTGCTCCTTTTAAGATACTTTTGAGACATACTTTCTAGGAAATAGCTTTCATGTTGAATCTTTGTGTTTGTTTGAAAGGACCTTTTCTTGTCACTTTCAAACAAAGTACGAGTTTTCGCTGTGATCATTGATGCGAAAGTCTACTTTTCACGAATTGTTTTACTTCGTGAATTGAAATAGTGTTGATTTTTTTAATGGAAATTACTTATCTAAATTCAAACATTCTGAGCTTTTCGATATCGATACAATATTCTCTTAAATCGCATTGAAGCAACTTACAGAACCTCTACTAACTTCACTTTTGAAATTCACCGTTCAAAGGCTTTTGCAAAATTTATTTCTACGAGAAAATACTCGATTTGTGTAATGTTTACATTGTTTGTGTGTAAAAATTATGAGGTATACATAGAAAGAACCCATATAGCACTCAATCTTGATGCAATATTGTAACAATATTGTTTCAGGAGATCCGCAAGACTCGTTAATATTGCATCAATATTACAGAAATTTTTAAAAACTACGCTACAATATTGCTCGAATATATGGTTGCCCTTTTTCCATTATTTCGCAATTTTCATTTTCTGTAGAATTGTATTTGTAACCTATTCAATATTGCAGCAACATTCCTTCAATATTATTAGTCACTGTCTGAATATTTATACTATATTATATTCGAGCAATATTATAGCGGAGTTTTTAAAAATTTCTGTAATATTTATGCAATATTAACGAGTCTTGCGGATCTCCTGCAACAATATTGTTACAATATTGCATCAAGATTGAGTGCTATATGGGAACCCACACAGTAGTCCGATTTTATTCCTTCGATTATAAATAAAAGATTTGTGCTTGTTATTGAAAACATCATAAAAAGTGCACTGTAAAATAAAGAAAATAATAGTATATGTACTTTTAAATTATATACAAGATTATATATAAATAATAGTATATAGTATATTAATATAGACTATAGTATGCATAACACTGTAAAATTGAAAAAAGGTGAGCAGAAATTGGGACATTCGTCTTGCTCATAAATCCGCCGAAAAATTAAAAAAAAAAAGATGTTCAATCGTCAGAATAAAGGCAGGAAGCCATTTTGTATTAGCTGTCGCAATGTAGACTGAATGACTCACATTTGAAGTAGGCTGCCAAACCACCGGCGATCGCCATCAGCGCGACCACGTTTACCAAAACTTGAGCGAATCTAAATCGAAGCCTGCCTCTGGTGACGTAATGGCTGCTCGGTCTTCTCATATCTCTGATGATCTGTAAAAAGCATAGAAATCCACGAGCAGTGGCTTAATCAAGGGGAATCCAAAATCTCATTGCCCTGTTACGTTACAGTCGGTCGGTCGCATTTAAGGCAATACCGTCGGGCGGCGCGGCTGCATCATCCGCTCGGCCGCGATGCCTATATACTCGATCGATGTTAGTGCGTGCGTCATCGGTGATTTGTACATATTGCATGATATAACGGCCCTACGACCTATCCTCCTACCTACGCGCTCTTAATAATCTCAATGAGCGAACGATGTTGTTACTAGTTGGATTTAATTTTAATTCGCGTTATTTAATAAAATGTATATGTATAATGACGCGCGTTTTATATGTGCGTCAAATTTAATGAAAATCATTTTACTTATATATCTTATAATAAAATTCAAGCTCAGTTTATGACTGTTCGCGAGCATCGAAATAAGTAATAAATTTTAATTACGAAGGCATAACTAGAATGCATTGTATGTGATTATAATATTAAGTTTATTATTCCTGTTATAAAATAAATCATATTTTAATTTTAATATTGATTGCGACACTGAATTGAAAATGAAAAAATAAATTTGAAATACCACTTGCATATTTTCATTTTAATCGTGCCTAATTCTAGATTGTATCATTCGGTCATGGATTCGGTTAGTAAGGAAAAATCTAATCAGGGAAGACTATAAATAAACAGTATATTGGACAGCATTTCGCATATTCACGGATATATACATATTCCATTTTGTTCGGAATTATATCGAAGCGAATTAATCAAAAACCCTTCCAATTCAATCGCGACAATGAACTCGGTATATAGAAAAGCGCGTCTAACTATAGTTGGCCCAAGCGGAGTATAATTCCATCGGATTCCATCCCAAATATTAGTCCGATAATTTTCCGCGCGCATTAGCATAGAAAGTCATTATAATCCGCGGGCCAGAATCGATATTTCGAAAATCCGTTCAATCTCCGGCGTCCTTTCAAAGTTCCCGGCAATTGCAGGAAAACTTTCGCTTAAGCCGAATACCGAATGACGCTGACACACACACACACACACACATATGTATGAAAGGTCGTCGAGTTTGAAGGAAAAGGCAAAACGAACGAACGAGAGGTATATCCTCGGCTGACGCGTCCGTTGGCAGACCGGGGCTCTAATGGCACGAGAAATCGAACGTCGATTGACATCGGCCTGTGTGTCGAGAACTTTGATCAAATATATAATGCCGAGGGTTTCCTGTCGCAATTACGCCTGCCTCTCACACACACATACACAGACGGACACTGTTTGGCTCGGGCTTCTCTCTCTCTCTCTCTCTCTTCCCCGTTCCAATTTCGCGTTTCTAACTAAAGGTTTCGGAGAGAGAGAGAGAGAGAGAGAGAGAGTGAAAGTGACTCTGAGCTCCCGGCTTTCGAACTTTCCCTCGTGCGTGTATATACATATACATCCACCGGGATCGCCGAAGCTCGCTATGAGCGTAGTCTGCGCGACTTACCCGATGGTGTAACGACATGTTGCTGCCGTTCTGGAACCTTACTATAGTCTGCAAACTCGCCGGTGTACTCATGGACTTGGTGATCGGGCTTCCTGGAGGATTTTCCGGCTCTGGCGCCATCAGCGCACGGCCTGTGGACCGATTGATAATGTGGTCAGGGACATTATAGTATTTTTCTTTGATGCGAGACGAGAAAGTCAAAAAATTCATCACAGTCAACTTTCACAGGAATTACGAGTGCCCGTGAGCTATTATAATTCATCGTAGCTGCGCCCTAACAAACGAATCATCGACAAACGCAACGCTAGTAGTAATATCAAGGATTGATCAGAAAGTGCGCGCAACAATATACTATATACCGAACACATAGTTTGTCCACATCGTCATGCGATTGTTATCATATCGTATACACATATTATTAAGGAGACTTGCCTGGAACCTTTCCATTGATGTGTTTGTGAGGCAGGAGTGGGGCCTCCATGGTCTTGCTGGTGTAGCTCGGCGAGCTGGTCTGGCTGAAACTGTCGGACGAGACGTTGCTGTCTTGGCGCGCGTTCATGGGCTTCGGCACCGGACTCGTAGGACAGATCGCACTTAGTGGCGGCGGTAGATTCGTCTGCGTCGCCTTAGGCAGCTTTTCCAGCTTTCCTACTTGAATCTGTGCAGCGCATAATATATAACACAAAGCCACTTAGACTGTGAGTTCAAATTATTATACGCGTATATGAATATATTCTCCGAGGATTACTATGGTGAAAACAGTTCGATTTATACGCTCGGGTAGATTCATTGAATTTCGATCTATAGAGTTTTGCGGGGAGATTCTATATTGTGGGTAATGCGCGCAGTGATTTCCTGTGATGCGACAACGAATGGATATAGAAGATATTGCACTCAAATGTGGAAAGACATCGATTCGTATAAAGATGTGCTTGTTTGTGCGTTAATGAAAATATGACAATGTTTTTGTTTTTAATTATCTAATTACAGAAAGAATTTAGCATTCTCTAAAATAATGAAATAACTAATACATTAACAGGCATTTTTGCCCAACAGAATATCAATATACCTATAGTAGTTCGTTACTTAACCGGTGCCGAGAAATGCAATAATCAGGATTTACGTATTTACGGAGTAAGCTAAATCATATGTTCCGAGAACTTGAATGAATCGAAATAGAATACGTGTAATTCAACATTTGAATTCTCATCGAAATGTATATTTGCCATCTTCCAAGTATTACGAGTATTAAAAGCATTTCATTTAGTCTTTGAATGGGAGTTTCGTTTCCGAGTATCTCATAAAATATAGTAACTTATTTTCGTCCCGCTTATTATAGAGTAAAAGCATTTGGCAGTACTACACTAATTATTTATTCCAGGAGAAATGATTCGTAGAAGCTGTGGAGGTCGTTTATACAAAAATATTTTCTACCGAGATTCATTAGCATATTAATATGTACGACTGGAATCGAGGCTCCCAGTACGAAAATCATACAATACCATACAACCCGAGTGGAAATCAAAGAATATATATAACCGCGTCAATGAGATTATTCAAATATAGGCGTATTTAATTGAAAGACACAATGATCCGCCTTTAATTGGCTACGCGTTTGCATATTATAACAAGGCCATATATATATACACGAACACCAAGTGTTTGCCAACTAACCTCTTGTCTGGTGGTGCAGATGATGCCCTCCTGGAAACGGCGCTCGATCTCCGGCAGCCGCCTCTCGAGTCTCCTCGAGGCCGCCTCCATCTCCGCGAATTTATTCGCCCCTTGATTAATCCGTGGATCCTCGTCGTCCTCGTCGTCCTCGTCGGCTGATCTTGGCTGCTGTTGCTGCTGCTGCTTCTGCTGCAGATGCTGCCTTCGACTTATGGGCGATCGTTGGCCTCGTTCGCCTCTTCTCGTCGATCTATTATATATATATATATTATACAAATCGCGGAAAATGGAAATTGCCATGTAGATAATAAGTGCCTATATTCCGACTTAAATAGCTATCTCCATTCCCGATTCGTGGAAAATTCAATATAGAATTAAGCTGCCGCATTTGTGTCGAGGTTCGGAGGCTCTTTTGTATACGTACTTCAAGGAAACGATTGAATATTCGTGCATTAGGTGCCTAATGAAGTATATAAGGGCGATTGCGAGTTAACTCAGCAACTTGTCCAGACAAATATTAGTCAGCTCTATAGCTATACCAAATACTACTTTATCTTATAAGCCACGCACTCGTGCAATCTCTCTAACGCGTGGCTTTTCATTTCTTCCCGAAAACCTTCATCATCTTTTCCGTTATCGCGGACTTCTATACATATACATATATCAATTAGGAAACTGTATATACTAATGAAGATTGCTCTCATTTCTATATAATTTGAATTGTTTTAAAATGTATATATATGTACATAAAAGTGAAATCTTTCATTTAGATCGAGTTGATTTTGACATTATTCTCAGTTGATGAACTACATAGTCTTAAACGCCACCTCACAGGTCGCAAATCAAAATCGAGCACGTTCTTAATTCAAAATAATCCGTCGCGCAACCTTTATTTATATTTAATAATCCCGAGAGTATATTTTCCAACCGACTTCTCTCCCTGAATAGCAACAAATTCATGGGATCGCGTATACAGGTATATAAGCGCGCGTTACACCCTTATCGCATCATTACACTCGCATGCACACTCTACAATTCCCCCTCCCCTTTTGCTCGCGCGTCCCACTCAGGCCTGAAATTCATAACAGCTCACCTATTAGCTTTCAAGGTGTATTGCTGCTGGTGGTGGTGATGTCTGGCCCTATCGGGGCTGTTACTACGTTGCGCCACCGGCGCCGTTGTCGTCGAGCCGAGCTTCTGTAGCCTCTTGCCGAGATCTCGCGCTGACTGATCGTGCAGGCCGCTCGTGCGCGACATCGCGTAGACCGCATCGCTCGTGGAGAAGTCGACGGGGAATTCCGCTGACGCCGCTGTCGCGATACGCTGATCGGCATCGGCGCTACCATAGACACTCGCGGTCGAGACTGCATCCTGCCAGGATCTGTTGTTCACCGGATGACGACGACTACTACTACCGCTACTGCTGCTACTGCTCGACGGATAGGGTATCGATAAGTCCGCTCTCGTCTGAGGATGTTGTTGTTGTTGTTGTTGTTGTTGCTGCTGCTGCTGCTGTAGCTTTTGGGGCTGACTGCTGTTGTTGTTGTTGTTGCGGATGGGAATGGGCCGCTCGTTTCTGCTGCGCTTCGGGATCGGTGGCCTTATGTCTGCCGGCTGTGGAACATCGATTCGAGCCATACGTATATATATAAGTTTGAGCGTGGGAGGGTGAGGAATATTAAGCCTGTGCTCTCGAGCTGTACAGTCTCTGAGTGTGCGTGTGTTTCGGTATGAGAGCTTCTTGTTATATCAAGTGGATATATTCGGTAGGAGGTGTAACTGGCGAAATTGTCGACAGCTGCGGCTAATGGGGGG
>UELV01084521.1:0-11047 GCA_900490015.1 Megastigmus stigmatizans | reverse complement strand
GGGGGGGGGCAGTTGATATAATTGCACCGAAAGTTATTGCATGCGCTTCGATGGTTCCTGAAACACCGCCTGAAAATCGGCAATAATTCGCTTTCCCGAACTCCTCGCTTCGCTTATACGCGAGATCTTGGTTTCATACACTTGTTAATACTTATTCTATCGATTACTGGATGAATTATTGATTTCAATGTGAACCGCCACGCTATTCTGCTGTTATATTCTAGTAAAATTAATAACTACAGCGGTAGTTTAATGAAAAGTCCTGAATGAATAAGTCAAGTAAAGCGAAGAGCATATTATATATTTGCAGCATATAAGTATAGCAAAAATAACAAGAATTATTTTTAAAACATTAATCGTGTAAGAAATTCAATTGTATCTTACAAATTGTTAAAAAAATTATTTTCCGATCGGTAAAGGCAAGAATATAATTTTCTTATATTTTAATTTTACCATGCTTTAAATATTTGTAAACGTTACGTAAATAAAAATGTAAATCTACCCGAGTATTTTGTTTTTAATCTCTTAAGCCTACTGCGATATATAACTAGTCCAATAGCTCTATCAATAGCAAACAAAAAAAGGATTGAGCAGCAAAATAGCATTTTACAAGACTAATCTTTCACTAAAGTTGAGTCTACCTGAAAATATAATCTTTTCATCCATGTCTGTTACTGAATATTTTGATTCCTCTATTTTAAAAAAAAAAGTTTTTCGTTGTAAGAGCTGAAAATGAAGGCCTTTCGAGTAGATGATGTGTACAGGTGTTGGTGTGAATGATTGTTTCCAGGTTTGTTATTTGTGTGTGTCATGGAATCTGTAAACAAATATTAATCAGGATATATACGACAAAATTAAACTCTATATGCATGCATAAGAACTTTAATGAGATATATCCAATTATTGAAATTTATTGCGCTAAGTCAGCAGATTGAGATGGTAGGAAGGACTTTCTGCATCAGCAGCTACGGATTATCCCTAAGACGTACAGCCTAAGGTATGAACTATATATAATTGACTTTGTCCATTTTGAGATACTACAAAATTGAATTTCTAATTATTTTACAGTCTTCGATTTAATAGTCTCTTTTATTACAAATCATTTAGATTACCATTCTAAAAATCAAAAGTTTTACATTGATGAGTCCAGTATATCTTACTCGTTTTCTATTGTGGACAAATTTAGGAGCAAAAAATTTCATAATCCATTTATAATATTAATTTTTATTCGCACGCATAAATTTCCAAAAATAATGTAACGATCATTTTAAAAAATCGTCTTTTTCTAAACAATTAATCAAACAGCTGAAATAAAATGGTTTTGAAAGGAAATAAATAAAACCTATGGCATTATTTAAAGTTTCACGAGCCATTTGATAAAAAAAAAAGAAATATTGAAATAAGAGAAAAGTTGAAAATAAGCAGTACGAAATCGCGTTTGAAATTATTGCCTCGCCATATATACATCCTATACCGTATCAATTTCTCCATATCGCAAATATTTTTCATCAAAATTATCAGAGAGCGAGTGCAATGCGAGTGCACCAGGTCGGATATTTCCTCCTGTACACAATCCATTATCGAACGTCAATAGCATACAGCCTATTCGTAAAATAAATATCGCGTGGAATAATAAAGCAAAAGTTTCGGATCGGGGCTATAAATTGAAAAGTTCATTAACAAATTTACCGTAGCGGAGTGTCGCCTAGGCAGTGGAGGTGGTATGACGTTACCCCCAGGAAATAACGTGTCCTGGAACAGGGAACTCCGTGCAGGCAGTCCCACGCTGTGCGTTCGATTTTGCCTGGAAAAAAGAAAAGGATAAATGAAAAAAACGAAACTAAATCACCGCGAGATACTTTTTTTTCAGCATATACATATATATATATATATATTTCACCCCATTGGCGCGTATCCAGCCGCTTTGAACCCATTGAAGATACAAATTCATCTCTCATCCCTATCCGCGCGTCGCTCTATAGGAATCACACGCGTAATTGTTCCTTTTCCTTTCTACGCTTTTAGGGCTGGGCTCAAAAGTGCCAACGCGATGACACGAGATTCCATCGTGCCTATATATATACATATCGATTGGCCGCAGTTCGCATCGGCTTCCGCCGTTTTCTACCTCACGACCCTTCGCAGCACATTTCCCTTCGGTGAGCCGTAGCTTAGCAATATCATGGGCCAGTGGTCGAGGTTGAATCCGCTATAAAAGTCTTTCATATATACATATAAAAGGAGAGCGGTTGCGAGCCGCTGATGGTGGATGAAAAAAAAAAGGCTATAGGGTCTAACGTCGACGCGCCTCCTCGTCCATCCCGTCGTTTTTAGTAAATTCCTTCGGCGAACGATTTATTCTGCCGCCTCTATACCTTCATCTCACCCACACCCCTCCTCCTCTTTTGTATGGCTTATAGTCCTTTTGCCGGCCGATACTTTGTATCCTCTCTCTCTCTCTCTCTCTCTCTTTCTATTTTATCCACTCGCATTTTTAACGACCCTCGTGAATATTCCTAAGTCGATCTTTATGCCCCAGATTTGGAAAATTTTTCGTTACTCTAAAGAAGCTTATAAGAGCTTGTGGCACCTACAACAGCTAATAATATTCAATCTTTTTCTACGTTTCAATTTTATATAAACTTTTACGTTTCTACTTTACTGGAAAGAATATTTTTTTATCGAGACTTTGGTGAAATTGTGAGAAGAATTTTTTGTTGATATACTTGGTTCAATACTTTTTATCTTCATAATCTATCTAGTTTGTCTATAACACTTAAGTCTTTTACAATCGGAACTTTTCCTCAATAACAATACCTATATTTTCATAATAATATGTTTTAATAACAATGACCTTATGTATAATTATCACTCAGGTCCTATCCTATTGCAAGTAAATTTTTTATTGCAACAATTTCGTATAAATACTTTTAATTCTTAAAATGAATCACTTTGAAAAACTATTTCTTTGAAATAATATACTAAAGCTAGTATTTGCATAATTTAATAAAATACGCTTAAATTGAAAAATAACCTATGAAAATTAGAAAATATTTAGCATAATTTCCTAGAAACTTTAGTTGTATGAATTAATTTAATCTAGATTAATATAGCCATTGTGTCAATTGTACTGAATTAAAATTTTAGTAAGCTGAAACCCAATAAACTCGTAATTCATATAATATACTTTATTACTGTTAATCATAATTACAAAACACTCAACAATTTTTTCATATTTGTAACGATATTTTCAGCTAATCAAGCACACAAAATGTAATTCTCAGCTACATTTATGTACCAGAAAATTTTTAGTAGAACGAATTCTCTAAACAAAAGCAAACAATATACATGAAAACATTTTTACAGTTCACCATATAATGTTTCACTCAATAGCAATATTAAAACAAAATAATAAGTGTATTCACCTTTCTAAACGAGAATTACATTTTGCCTAACTCGATTAATGTATTCGGTGTAATTTGTAGCCTGCGTTGGTACATACCTTGGTTGACGCGTGGGACTCGTGTCACCAGCACGTAGATTCGCTCCGGACATGTTGTCGAGCCCTGCAACACACAAATATCGCACAAAATAAATTAATACCCGTTGCGTGACATGAAAGATGCCTTCCCTAAGAACAATAAACTATACGCATATATAAGCTTCGCAACTATTTCGCAGCAATTTCGCACTAACGAAGCTTCTCCAACGACCATTTCATTTTATTTGAAATTCCATTGATGAAGCAGTGTCTTAACAATAGAAAATATTCTCAATCGTCGAGCTCGAACGAATCGTCTCGTTTCGCAAAAAAACAAAAAAGAAAAAGAAACGAAAAGAAACTCATCGACAGGATATCGACCTTTATCTCCCAGGTCTACGTATATAAGGCTACATAGCTAATTGGAATCGATCAATAGTCCAGACACGTGCAGCGTATATATCAGTTATATATATCGGACGAGATTTTCCTTGGGGGCTCGATCGGACAGTAGTTGACGCGCTGCACGCGCGCCTTTATATGAAGCATTTCACGCGATTTATTGGTATTTACAGAGGGTAAACACCGGAGGCGACCGTCCCACAGCGTAAACAGCTCCGACCGAAGACTAACGAACGCCCTGTTCTCCTGTACATATATATATATATATATAATGGCGCATGTACTGGACACGGAGAGGATCCTCGTGTCGTATGGATGACCGCAATACCTCTCGCCATCGATGTTAATCATAAATGCCATATACTCCGCACAATCGGACATTATAATTCGGAGCTTGCGGACTTGGTGCAGCGGAGAAGATAATCAACTTTTTCCTAAACTTTCTCTCTCTCTCTCTCTCTCTCTCTCTCTCTCTCTATAATATCCAATATTACACTTTTTTCCCATTCTCTTATCTCAGTTTTAACGGACTCGCCTTAGTTCTCATTGTTTTCGCTTTTCCCTCCATATCGAGCTGAAAGGGTATATATACAATATGCGGACGTGGGCGCATTATCGCTTTTAAATCGAGCGTTCGCTTTCTATCTTGGCACGTCCGATGGAATTCTCGATCGCTGGAAGGGTGAGGCAGAAATTAAAGAAAAGGTCCCTGGGCGAGGCTGGCCAAGGACACCTGCAGCAGTATCATCCCGACGACTGCCAAAGACGTATTATTCCGAGACGCTTGATTGGAGAAGTTTGATTTGCATTAAATCTTACTTGCTCTCTCTCTCTCTCTCTCTAACTCAAGATTTGGGCTCGACCGACCTTGAAACAGGCTTAATTGATGGTGGATTTAAATGGCCAGAAATTCGCTGAGCTGAATGAGGAATTGCCAGCCCTTTCAGACTTTATGGCTGCGTGTTATATGTATACTAGTGTACGTATATGCGCGCGTTTGCTCTGGCTCGACAAATACCAACAAGCCGTCAGCTAATTAACAATCAAGGTCTACGTGGAAAACATCTGTATCTAACGCGAACAATCGATATAATAATGCTTTTAGTCCTCTCGGTACGATTTGATATTCTTATACACTTAGGAAGTATTGTTTGATTTTTAGAATTGTTTGGCTCAATTTTTACGAATTATCGAGTATAATAACATCGTGGACTTAGGATTACGAATTACAATTTAAAATATGTTTGTCGCTTCGAAATATTAATGTTAATTTATTTCATGAAATTCTGTATAATGTTAAACCTTTGCTTTAAAAACAAAATCAGGCTCGCGAAACGTTTTAAAGTCAGACTACCTAATTTATTTTTAATATTGTTTAGGATTAAATAACAATATGAGAAATACAAAACGTTTTATTGTATCGTAATCGGTAAGTGAAAAACTCACATAATCACTAATGCAAACTGGATTTAATTCTAAAATAGAGCTTTCGTACGCAAAACTGATATTAAAGATTCTGATTGCAGAACTCGATAAAAAAATATTTGAACAAAATGATAAAGTTAAATTAACGCGTTATTTCTCTTTTGAGATTCCTTTTACAAAAAGAGTTACTTCATATTTTTTTATGAAGATATCTATATAATAGTCTGATTCGACTAAGATATAAATAACGATATCCATTTGCACAGTATAATTGTCTATCACTTTGCAGAATATGAAACTGTGATGCATTTAAATTACATTATAAATCAGTTAAAAACAACGAGCTAAATGAAATAAAGTCTATTATTATCGTTAATTGCCAGAGCCCCATCCAACGAAGCCAAGAGCGAAGATCAACATTAAAGCTTTAACACCTGTTGTCGAGCTGTTACGGTAATCAGTTCCGCCGGTGGTTCGCACCGTACATAAAATTAAAGAGAAAGCGGTGGGAGTAGAAAGACTCCCGGGGAATAAAAGGGAGAGCAGAAAAGAGAGAGAGAAAAATGAGAGAAAAATATCATCAGCAGACGGTATATACATATACGGAGGCCGTTTGACACCGAGATTGAACAATACGAAACCTTACTGTCGTCTTCGCTGGGACGTTTGTTCTTTCCACCCTCCAATGCCCAAGTTAAATCAATTTATTGTTTTCGAGTTGGCTGCGTAAAACTCTCCCTTTCCCCCCCAAGAAGGAGCGAGAAGCGTTACACCGATCTCCCTTTGCCCTCAGCTCCTAGGAAATTTAATTAATTCTCCCGACTTCCCTTGACACACAGACCGGTCGACTCGTTTTTTTTTTCTTTTTCTTCCTTCGCACCGACGGATCGTTGACTTTATCCGCGGGAGCGCCTTGATATAAAGCACCGCGGCCATAGGTAAAGCAAAGTTTCGTTTGAATTTTCAATTGTCATGTCTTCCTTTTATCATTATTATTCTCTCGATACCGACGGTTCTCTTCTTCCATAAGTTCCGATCGTCGCAGCTGACTCGGCCGCCAACTAATTAAAAAGTGGTTATTTTATGCACGGGGGTATAATCTTGCGCCTTAACGATTTGCTTCGCCGCGGCTTTAAGAGCGGCTAAATATGCAAATCCCGCCGGGATTTCTTGAGGTTAATACCGCCACTTATTTAGATCTATATATCCCTGTTGGCGGATTAACGCAAAATTACCCATTAACTTGCCTGTATCATCGTGTATCTTTTAATTCGGGATGCTTAAAACTAGCTGATTGCCAATAGTAAGGATATATAGCGAACGATTTGAAACGTACGAGATTTAAATGTCTTATATTGCACATATATATGTAACAAAGCTTAATTCGCGCCTCTCTAAATTGATAATTTGCAGGTCTGGGAAACGTAGCGAGAGAGTTTTCATGAAAAGCCTGGCGCCTGAATAGGTCGCACGCGCAGGGAGAGCGATGCAGAAGCTCCAGGCCATATCTAAGCACTGGGAAACTTTTCTACCCCGTATACAATATAACATAGGAGCGCGATTGCGCACCTGACGTACATGAGCCGGGGGGGGGGGGCTGAAATCGGATATTGGCTGATGTATCGTGCGACTGGTTCGCAGCTTCTCTTTTCACTTTTTCTCTCTCGCTCTCTCTCTCTCTCTCTCTCTTTACATATACCGTACGGGATTGCCACAAAAGCTCCAATTCAAATCCTCAAAAAATCTCTATTTCGGATGGCACTCGCTCTGTCAGCTCCTTCGCGGCCTTTCTTCGTGGCGGCGACGGCGGCCGATCGATAGGGAAACGAGGAAAGATAAAATTGATCTGAGAACAGCGAAAGGAATTTGTTTTGCATTTGGTAAGGACCGATTCTAAGCGAACCGGACTAAACCGGATTTCTTTATGTTGGGCTTTATTTTCTGCTATGATGATAAACAGGTTATTTTCCGATTTGTGCATTACTAGCAATTTTCTTTTTTATTATTTTGTTTTATATATAGTTCATAAAAATTAGTTCTGTTAATGTCAATAATATATATTCAGAAGATTTTAATTTTTTATCACAGAGAAAAAATTGTGATGACTGAAAAAGCTAATGTTTTCGTAATAAAAAGAATGACTTATAAAATTTATATCAATGTTTAGAACCCAAAAAGAGATTTGATTAGAATAAACAAAATTAATTTCCTTTAGTGCCTGCAAATGCGACAGTTGATGAGCCTTGACACACTCGGCATAGATCTACTTATATATAATTTGTATTCTAAATAGGTTAATAATTTGTTTAAATAAAATACGTTAGTATCCTTTAAATGACATCCTTTCATATATTTACTTTTGGAATAATTTTTACAATCAATGTAAAATAATCTATCTAATAATTCAAAGTATAATATAATAATCGAAGTTAGTATCTGAAATTATGTCATAAAGAAAAATTTAGAAAATATCGAAACTCGTGTAAATACTAGAATTTGTCCTCGCACATGTAACATTAGATATAGAGAATATAGTTATTCGAATAAAGTTTGGTCATATTTTCATCATTTCCAGAGTGACATTTCACTCTGTATAAAAGACTTTAGCAACTGATAGAACCGAACAAGCGACACGCGCGTCGAATAAAACCCGGCAAATATAATTTGTCAAAGCTGGTGCTCTACATATTACTGTCACATAAATGTGTGGGACTTAGTGAATTTTTATTATAACCGAGCCTGTGTAACAGCATTTTTATGAAACTGCCTTTTTTCTCGTCAACGTGAAATCTAGATGGCTGTGGCCGAGGCGATTGACGAACGTCGATCGTAAAAATAAAAGTCCTTGCTCACCTCCCCGTAAATCTTTCATCCGCGCTGCCGAAAGAAGAGAGAGAGAGAGAGAGAGAGAGAGAGAGAGAGTGATCTTGCCGCTCAGCCTCGGGGTCATAAATCAACCCGTATGCGTAAATCAATGACGCGTGCCTGTCCCTGTCGAATTCATATCGCCCTTACGTGCGGCCATGCGTACATTTTTCTGCATGTAAACAAAGTGTGATCCCCGATTATTGAGCCAAGTCGTACATACCCGCCCCTCGTGCTTTGACACGCGTGAAAAAAAAAGGAGAAAAAAAAAAGATTTCTGCGCACCGGTATATCGATGCTGATGAATAACGACGTGACGCGTGGACCGTGATAAAAACGATTGAATGCGCGCTTTTCGCTTCGCTGCGCCTCGCGAGAACTCGTGAATAAGTCAGATCTACTCTGTCTTCGCGGTGTGGGGCTTTTTACTCAACACTGACTACGTACAAGCTCAGTGTGTGTCTTTCATACTCGTTCAAGATAATTGTATAGACGTGTATATATATTTTTTATATCGACGTGTATTTTACGTGTACACAATTTTAATGTCTCTGTTTTTTACGGTAAGTATTTAGAGGCTGACGGTTGGTATAGGTAATGAATACTGGGAAGAGGCTCGGTGTATTTGGAAAGTTTTAAAATCTCGGAAATATAAAAAAGTGGAAGAAGCTTTATTGATTAAGTTTTACGAGCGGCATAAAACTGATTACGGGAGGGGCTTCCGAGTTATTCCGAGTTTTTGCCAGATCCTATATTGTCATGAAATATAAAATAAGTAGTAGGTATAAAATATTGATCAGACGGCTTTAATCTATCTCGATCCCTATACAGATGAAGTTGGATATGGCTACGATTATATCTTTTATTAGGTAATTTCATCCAAGAATTTATAAATACTAGAGCTATACATATGCATTGCACATATAACAAATGTAAAACATTTTAAAAGTTTTTATTTTCAAAACACGCTTCCGTCTTGGCATGAAAAGAGTTAAAGTCAAAAGCCAAGTTATATGTTTGCACAAAACCGAGGATTTATGACATTGTAAGCCAAAACAATTATTACTGATTTCCCGAGTCAAGAAACCAGACTTGATCTATGTATAAAGGAGGGCGCTATTTATACCGGTCGCAAGTTGACGAGGCGAACATCGTTTCTCAAGCCGAGCGAGAGAGCTAAAGCATCCCTCCAAGTGTAATCTCGGACGAGCTCGTGCAGCGGACAACTATCGAGACACTCCATCGGAAATGACGGCTCACTCTAGCACTGGCGCGAGCGGACAAGAGCCCACAGACGACCGCTCGAGCGTTTTCACGATATCCCCGCGACTTCGTGGCGCCCAACAACGACTGTCCAACACAAAAGAATCGCTTCTTATACCGTTCCTCCCTTTTTTCTTCCGTCTCTCTCTCTCTCTCTCTCTCTCTCGCTCTCTCTCGGAGTCTCATTCCCTACGTGTAGCCTGCGCATCCGGACGTATCCCTCTTCCGTATTAGCAAACATTTTCGCGGTCTTTCATGTGCTACGCGTTGGCAGAAGTCCCATAAGGAGAAAGAGACAAATGAACGGCCGCGAAAGAAATTGCACGGAAAAGTTTCGTTAGCTCGAGTGAAAGAGTGGCCGCGGCGAGTATTGAGATGGATATTCTGTCGTTGGAATTGGGAAAAAAATGTGCTTTTTCGGACTGCCAGCTTTTTGCTTCTTGCGCGAATGCGACGAGCGTGAGAATAGCTAGCAGATATATTTTATTTAAGTTTTATACACGTATTTAATTTACCGGCTTTCTAGTATAGAAAATAATGAATGATTATATTTAAATTATAAATTTAATTTATAAGTGAAAGAAGCGTATTTTACAATTTTGCATAATCAATTTTGATAGATGATTATGTAAATCTACTTACTGGATACGGTCAGATCGACTACATTTCATAAGTACTTATATTAGAATATAGAATATTGGTAGATCAACTTTCGTATCAATAATAACGTTTAAACATTACTTTACCATTTTCAGAACAGCTATTACCTTACTTTTGAATTCTTGCAAGTCTGACTATTCTACATGAAATCTAAAGTTTAAAGATCGTATTTCAGAATAAAAACAACAGGAATAATCTAAATTTTAATATTCGCAATGAAAAGTATTACGAACATGAAATATTTTTTTAACTCATCTTTGAACTGCTGCATTTGTCTAAAATACATTTAATGTATAGAAATAATGTGTGATTTAATACTGGTATATTGGTGATGTAAAAAAAGGATGCCCATAGTTATAGATAATTCAACCCCTTCTGAATGAAAGAAAATTGACGTCCCTAGTATGTTTATAACCATACAAAATCAGTAAAAAGTTCCAAGTATAGCTAAACTTTGTAACTCTATAGTTATATTACCCATGTCAATTTTCAATTTTTAATGAGGTATGTTACTAGTTTCCCTATGCTTTACAGATTACAGTTTACCAAAGTATTTGATCTTACTACAGTTTATTCCATCACATATATACTACCGTCAAGGATCAAATTCTTAATCAGTTAAGCAGACGACATTACACAATTCTTATTCGACCTTATTTGAATAAAATTATACCTAATTAAAACCTTTTTTATATTTTTTACAGATTTTTAATAATTAAATAACCATTTTTTATTCTAAAAAGAGAATTTTCCAATAATAAACTAAAAACAGTCATAATTCATGTTATTTTCCGCATAGAAATTTTAAGCAAGGCTGAAGTATCGGAAATCTTGCTTAATTAAGGTATTGCTCCGTTTCAAGAGATCTTGCAGAGATATGGCTGAGATCTTGCTGTGTTAAATTTATTTAATAATAATACAACTTATTCATTTAATCGAAAAATAATATTA
>UELV01084520.1:32778-52104 GCA_900490015.1 Megastigmus stigmatizans | reverse complement strand
ATGAACTTGAAAACGATTGGTTTTAATGTCAATTGGTTTAAGTTCGACTCGTTTATTGAAAGAAGTTATATGTATAAAAATTTTATCTTTCCTAAATTATTTATTAACAGAATAAAAAACTATTTACATTCATATTGATATTAATCAAACAATTATAAAAAATGCGAAATTTTTATTCTCGCTTTTAATTAAAATAGCATAACCTTTATTTTTACCATAAAAACAATAATTTTTCAGACAAATCCACCGTCATTGCTCTCGACGATACAGTATGTTAATAGCTTCTACGGAAATCGGCTGGAGGGTGAAGAACAGTACTGGTGGACGCAATTCTGCTCAGCAGTGGAATTTATCAAAACCATGGATTAATATTTTTTAATATTATTATAGATATAATTAAGATTAATTTTACTATTAATCATTATTGCTATAATGTAAAGAGATTTAAGCACTTGTATTTGTGCAACAAGCAAAGTATAAAATCATGCCAGAAAGAAATGCGAAGGTGTCTTGTAAAAATCAATTTCAAGTATATACTTTGTACTGTGTACTTTATTTTATGTCAGCTATTGAAAATTTTCTAATTTGACAATAGATCGCGGAGAAAATGTTTTTATTTTTGTTTTCTGTTTCTATAATATATATGGAGACAGAAGTGTACATGTTAAAGTTTCCTCGAATCACTGAACGACTCTAAGTGACTAAAATTCACCTGAGGTGCTGTGAAGTTTTCTATCGATGTAGAGAGAAGAAAAATACGAATATGTAACAATAGTATTATAGTGGAGGCAACAGGGAATGAATTAATATAAAGTTCAGTATAACAGTTAATGCAATTAATTTAATATATGCACGCAATAGATAGCTTGCGCAGTATTCCGCACGTGGATATTAAGAAAATTAAATTTTTAATCAGAAAAATGGTTTACATTTCCATTGAAGCCTACACTTTTATTAGAATTTTAAATTTATAATTTGATATTTGTAAATGATTTATTTTCATAATCTTTATTTATATGCATAATATTATAGTGGCAATAAAAATATGTTTATATTGTTTCCTCTTCTCCAATGAGTCAATAAATTATTTTAATATTTCCAACTTATTTTTTATGCAACCTTAGAAATGTAGTGTTATAAAAATTACGAAACCGTAAAATAATAATTGCATAAAAGAACTAAGAATTATGGTATCTATGTAGTAATTAAAAATATTTAAAGTAATATTTAAATATTGATTTTATTTTGAGTAAAGTTAAAATTTATAAACATCTCATCAAAAAACTTCTAATAGCTTTCAATAAATTTCAAGAGAGATATTGATTTATATTTTCTCGCAATAATTAATTTTAAATGCATTTGTTTAATAATGTAGCATAATGTAGAATAATTCATTTTTAAATAACTTTTATTTATAATTATTATAAATATTAAATGTTTTCTTGAAGTTCTTTTGTACTAAACAAAGGATTTTACAAAAACTAGAAATTTCCAAGGATTTTTCTGCATGTATATAATTAGATTTGTGTTCAAAGCTTAGTAAAAGCGTGACATAATCTTGTGCCAAATGTTGCTATATGTTTACGAATATTTCAAATTACATTATTGACAAAACAGATTCTAAATTAAATCTGTTATAAGAAATTAGATTTTTTTGAATAATTCCAAAATGTTTTATACCGAAACCAAAAATATTAAAATTTACATCCACTATAAAGCCTTTCAATAATACAAGTTTGTTAAAATGAAGTTGGTAGAAGGTAATATATTTTGTACGTAGAAGACTTTAATGAGAAAAACTCTTAATATTAATTAACTAATATTGTCTTCTTTGAAAATTTAGTGATTGACAATAATAACTGAATTAAATATTTAGATAGGTATAAAAAGCATGAATTACAATTAACAAACACTAGGCGTTTTTGCATATATTAAAATTCGCACAAGTACATTTCATTATTTTTTTTTACAGAAAACTAATGATAAATTCAAAGCAAATTAATTTATTACTTTTGCTCGTTATCAACATAAAATATGAAGAAATATTCAAATTAATAGAAAAATAAAAATTTCCAGCAATATTTAAAAAAAATTTATATCATACTAGAAATATTACTCGAACATTAAAATTGCAATTCGATCCTCAAAATACGGTACCTATATAATTTGAAATAAAAACTAATGAAAAATTCGACCCATTAAAATTCCGCATTTGCCTCCAAGCCACACGCTGTGCTTGGAAACATAAATAATTTAGAAAATAGAAGAAAAGTTATGAGTAAAATGAATACCAGATCCGAGTGTACAGGAAGCAAACGTTCGTTTGATAAAGGCTTCGCCCGTCATACGTCATTGGTGCGCGCTCGAAACTGTATTAACTTTATTGCGTCCATGGACATTCATTTTCCGAAAGTAGCGCGAGAACGCGAGAATCGTGTGTGTAATAGTATATGTAGGTGAATTGAACGTACGAAAGAGAGATAGAGAGAGAAAAGTACGATATATAACATCGATCGAATAACATCACCCTCAACATCTAGTCTGTATATCGCGTGAACTCGTCAAAATGCACGAGCACCGCGAGCGATTTGGTTAGATTCTTTTTTTCACTTCTCTCTCTCTCTCTCTACTTCTCTCGTTTGGAATCCTTTTTTTCGTCAATCTTTGATCTCGCTAACCGATAATGAGATTTCTCGCGCCAAGCCTCGGATTTCCGCCGCGTCTCTCGTTCCTTCCTTCGTCCATTGAATTTCAAAGGGAAGGAATATATATATATATATATATTTGCACATCGCTTTCAAAGTGCTTCTATTTTTTCGCTCTCTCTATACCCGGCCGCTCGTCATTATTGTTGCCTTAACAAAAGACTCGCGCAAGCGCTTGAACTTTTTATCTCGCAGCGGAAAAGTGCACAAAAAGGCGCCTTTCTCTCCCTTTCTGTCTTCTTTCTCCGTCCGTTTAATATACGATGCAGCACACCAGCAGCAGTTTAGTTCGTCGGCTTCTTCTTTTTCTTCTTGCGATTCCTCGAGTGAAAATGAAAAAAAAATTATACATATAACAGCTTCTTTCAATAAATGAAAACTCGTTTTCACACATGGTATACATTACGAAGGCTGATATCGTAATTGTTTTGTGCGTACACTGAGAAAAGAGTAAGAAAACAAGAGATAATGGGACAAGAAAAACGTTTCGACGCATCTATTGTGTATGCAAAAAAGCGTATTTACGTATGATTGACTTAAGTAAAAAAAAATTTATGCCTAGAACAAAAGATTATTCTCAGTGAATGATGTGCGACTGTTATCAAAAAAGCAAGTTAACTGCACTAAGATAAAATAAAAATTGTTCCTACAAGTAAAAAAAGGCAAGAAAATATTTTGACGTACAAAAAGAAAAAATATGTAGCGGAAAATCCGTATATTTGCAGCGATTTACATAAAATAGCGTATAACGAAACCCCCTTATTTTTTTTTCTACAAAAAATTGAACATCAAATGGGCCTGCAGGTAAAGATCGTTTGGGGGTGCGATGAATCCGCGACTTATCGTTTGTGTTTAAAATTTCTGTCGTCTCTTCATGTTTATTTTTTTTTTAATCGATAGAGTGCCATGTGCTTTATTGAAAGATTCATCATTCGCCATACATAATTGTCGATAATCGCCGAAATATATTGATATAGTATATAAAGGAGCATTCGCCAAGGAAAGAAACAACATATCTTGTGACCTAAAAATGACGATACATTTATTTTGCTTTTCTGTTCTTTTTTTTCTTTTTAATGATCAATGCAATCTAGGTCACCAGAAATACAAGTACGTTCTCATCACTTTTTTATTGTTTTTAGCATCATCACCACCATCATTATCACCTCATCATAATCACCATCAGCATATCATCTCATCATCACTATCAACTTTCACGTTTTAAATAATAATCGTAATAATAATTAATAATAATTAATAATTAATAAGTAATAATTAATATTAATAGTAATATTAAGTAATAATAATCATAATATTAATAATAAGAATGATAATAATAATAATAGTAATAATAATAAAGGACTATGGAGGAATTCCTGTTCATTTCATTAAATTTAATTATATATAATATATATTACATATATATTATGACTGAACCACCGACACATTTGATGTATTTTTTTTTAACTTTCGGTGTTTTGCTTTGCTTGCATTCATTTAAATGTTCTTTTATTTTTTTTTAAGTAAACGACGCGTTTTTGCCTCCCCGGCTTAAGAGGAGGCATTAAATCGCACGCGCAAAGTCTTTCATCGTTATAATCCGCCTGCATTCATAACTGGCATCCCTAGGAAGTGCACCAACCGATTTTAAATTGTTTTTATTTTTTGTTAAATTTCTTTCTTACTCTTTCGCGCGCGCATTTTCTCACGTTCTTTCTTTCTCTCGCTCTCCCTCACACGCTCGCATTCTCTTTCACGCTCTCTTTCCCTCTCGTTCTTACAATCCGTTTCGTGATTTTACGAAAAGTGGTGTCGACGTTATTATTATTTATCCATTTTTTTCTGCTGTTGCTCTGTTTTTCCCTTTATCTTTTTTTAATACACACGATTTTTTTAATATTCTTATTCATTCTCTCATCTCGAAGAAAAAACAACGACGCGAAGGAAGCGAACATGCGCGATAATCGCGCATCCCTCTTTGCTTATTTATTTTCTTTATTTAGAATATTCGAGAAAAACCTTCAATATAGGAATGCCGAGGGTTCGATCTAGATATCTTTTTTCCCGTTAACTTTATATACGAAATTACCGCTATCTAAGTTTCGATCGAAGAAGTGAAAGAAACGATTTTATAACAGATACGTAAAGGCAACCGACAGACAAGATTTGCGAGCCGAGTGCTTTTGCCTTCTTTCATCATTTTTTTTTTCTTTCTTTAAACTCGAACGAGCTCGATGGAACTTTGAGACATGGAAACACTTTTTAAAAAAAGTCGAGATCCAGAATGAAAAAGGAAGAGCTTCGACTTTTCGATGTTTTCATGCTTGTCTTTAATTTATATGCTTGAAAATGCGTCGCTGGTGCAGCACAAAGTTTCACATATAAATCGTAGCTCTATCAAACTCCTTCAGGCTTCGCACTGCTGCTGCTCTTCACCTTAGAACTTTGTAATAGTTCGTCGATACGATACTTTATATTTTTTTTACATTTCTCAGCGTGTTTTACTTATATAAATTAAATTACCAGACACTACACACTTTACTTTAGGATATCGTTATGAAATATCGAGCGAATCCGTTTTGCGAAATTGTTTTTATTTTAATATTCACTTTTTTAAAAGTTTATTACTCGAGAGATCTTACGTAACCAGCATTACAACATTGTATGTGTATTCAGACAAGTAAATCGGATGAGAAAGGCATTTACAAAAACGGAAAGATTTACTCTAATTGACTGCGAAACAAATGGATGACACAGTAATTGAAAATTTTACACGTGTATTGTCACGTCAATCAATATTTTTTGTTGAATGGTTAAATCTCATACTTTGTCTCGCAAATACATTTTTGGTTTAGTTCTTGTTTACAAGCGTGAGGTGAAGAAAAAGAGAAAAGAGGTTTCGGAAAGCTCGATATGTATAGCAATAATAACAGTAATGGGAGGACTTAATCCTAATTTATTTCAATATGCATTATATTTATTTAAAAAATTACACTGCCTTTGAACAAAATTTGATGAATTGTCGCAAATAAGATTTTCATCCACCTCTTTATACGCAAACTTGTGTGTTTCATTTTTCAATCATCATCATCATCATCATCATCATCATCATCATCATCAAAGACTCTTTTTATACGTTTGTATTCTTTTATATAGCAGTGACGCATGGTCAACCTTCGACTGGGAAAGCGCATCAAACTTTATTCAAAGAAACGTGAAGGAAAAATCTACTATACTATATTCACTTTTTTGTTTTTTTAATTACGATTTCACTTAACGCGCCCGTTCCTTTTTGCCTTCCCTTTTTTCCTTAAATATTGATATTTCGTCAAAAAGGAGAATTCGAGGAAAGAGCGGAGTGGAAATCGGGTGAGTAAGTCGGAAAGGAAAGCGGAAATGCAAAGTTTTCGTTTTGGTTGTTGTTTTGTTGTTGTTGCGTGCCCTCGTGCGATACACATAGACTCGAATTTTTTTGCTCTTTTATCATTTTTTTAAAGTTTGTTTGTTTGGTTTGTTTTGTATTTTTTCTTTTTATATCGTTTGCAAATAAAAGCATATTGACGACACATTTGTTAACAGGTGTGTGCTCGCGCGCACGCACATGCTAAGAAAAATGGCTGATTGGTATTTTACTTATTATGTTTTTGTTTTTTTTTTGTGTTTTTTTTGTATTTTCATTTTTTGCTGGTAGACTCTGAATTAAATAATATTAATTGCCCTTATTACTTATCGTAAACGACGATTAATACATGTCGAACGGGACATTAACATCTCGTGTTCAAGACTCCTTTGCATCCTGATACAAGACTTTTTTTCCACTTTTTTGGTTGAGACGTTTTTCATTTATGGTTTTTTGTTTTTATCGCTTGATTCTTCATTTTTTTTTCTTTAGTACGTCAACACCACTCTAAGTCGCGAGTTTTCCCAAGCACATTGGTTGATTCACTTTGATGTCATCATTGTGACGAATTCTGCAACAGAGGCAAAGAGCGAGACACAAGTCGCATATTAGTGTATATTAGTCATGGTCGCGCGGGGCTCGATTAAATTACTCATCCGCGCAGCCCGCTTTACGTAATGAGCTCGCGCTTGCTCGCTCACTCTTGGGAGAGCTATGGTACTCGCGTCGAGCGAAAATATATCCTTACCTTCGTAATTAACCTGTCCGTCGCCGTCGATGTCCGCCTCCCGGATCATTTCGTCGACCTCCTCGTCGGTGAGCTTCTCGCCGAGATTTGTCATGACGTGTCTCAGCTCGGCCGCCGATATGAAGCCGTTGCCGTCCTTGTCGAACACCCTGAAGGCCTCCCTGATCTCCTCCTCGCTGTCCGTGTCCTTCATCTTACGCGCCATCATGGTCAAGAACTCGGGGAAGTCGATTGTGCCGTTGCCTGCGGAAACCGACCATATTTACCGTTATCGAACATTTTTTCCTAGGGCTTATATTCTATGCGCGCGACGAGTTTTACAAACTACTATATTTGTTCAGGGAAAATTTATCATTGTTATCTAGCCACGCTTATTGAGCATCGCTATGTTGTAATCGACTTGATCTTACTTGCCGAAGTAATCAAAGTATAAGAATCTTATGAGTCATAGGTGACTCTCGTCGTGCTATAAGGTAAGTGTCAATGATTCCTATTCGTTCTCAAGTACATCGCTGCAATTGATACCTGATACCTGATAAAATAGGAATGTTTCGCTGTTTTTTTTTATTTTCGACTCCATTAAATTTTGCTCGAAATATTGAGAAGCTTTTGATTGTTTCAATATCTTTTGACAAACTATCTATAGCGGGTACGATTTTAAAGTGCAGTGCATCTTCTGCAAATATGATTGTATAACAATAACGAGAGAGAAGTAAGATAAAATTACTTAGCCATGTGTACGAATGACCTACATTTATTTTTACAAGGAAAAAGATATTACCATCTTTCCACCTATATAAAATGAAATCATAACCGTAATTTCAAATTAAAATACTTTGCAGTCGTATTCTACAGTTTAATTATTATGAAAGACTAGCTTAATAACGAGCAGCATAATGCAATCATCGAAGTATCTGCAGAATCGTTGCAAGACAATTGTGTTTGTCTAAATAATAAGAACTGTGTGTTAATAAAACGCGCTACCTTTACGGAGGCATTCTTTGACAAGATTACTAATAGATGCAATTAGTCATAACTAAAGTGAAAAATGTATATGTACATATACATATCTTTTAGCGTAAACAGTGATTCAGTTTATGTCTAAGATTGGATTTTCTTGTTCTGAATATTATTTCAAATTTTCATGCGCTCCGAAACCTTTTTTTTGTTAACGCAACGGTATTATGTGGCTGCGGAATGACGACATCCAATGTAACTTGAGTATTATGAACTTTTTAGAACTATACAATGCGTGTGTTTTATAACATTTCAGAGATCGAGATAAAGATATCCGCGAGATGTTACTCCACCGTAGGAAAAAAATAGTAGAAACAAAAAAAACAGTGTTATTATTATCATGAATATAACGTTGGAAATTCATGAATTTTTTGTTGTCACTTTGGTGCACATTATTACCGATTCATAAAAAAAAAAAGTGTCGAGTTTATATCGGGAATCGGTACAGAGTTGCATCACGGAAATATATTCCGCTTTACAATAGTGCGCGTAATTTTCTAAAATAGCAAAGCTCTACAAGATCTGAATCAAAGTATTCGGCGCTAAAAAAAAACACCTCCCACTCGTCGTTTGTCTTTTAATAAGAACTTTTAAGCAAAAAACCACTAGTTTCATCGGAAAAATTAGCCTAGATTCACGTCGATCCAGCGAGTCACTTCTTACCGGCTCTCGCTGGACCGTCGTCCTGAAATTGCTAATCCACACCCAGCCTCTAAAACAACCCAGAATATAGAGCATAAGTAAATTGCGGTTACGATGGAACTAACCGTCAGCGTCGACCTCGTTGATCATGTCCTGGAGCTCGGCCTCCGTGGGATTCTGTCCGAGGGAGCGCATGACCGTTCCCAATTCCTTGGTGGTGATGGTGCCGTCGCCGTCCTTGTCGAACAGCGAGAACGCCTCCTTGAACTCGGCGATTTGCTCTTCCGTCAGTTGGTCTGCCTGCAAATTTTTCGCAACAGACAAAAGCAATCGCTTCGTTAATCTCCAAAGTATTCAGAACAAACGCAGACAGAGATAGATAGATAGATAGATAGATAGATAGATAGAGATAGAGAGAGAAATTAATAAAACTAGCACTCGTATATACGTCCAGGCCGCGCAGACAATTAACGCCCCGTAATTCCTTCGCTCCTTCTGAATCGTCCGTTACACAAAGAAGCCTATGTGTGCAAGAGAGAGAGAGAGAGAGAGGATGGGGACATTTCTATTTACACGGCCAGCTTAATTGGATAACGACGGAAATCAAACGTCTTTGCACACTCAACGACTCGACGACCTTACGGTACACACGGCTCGACTTACACGCTCGACTCACACACACACGCACACACACACAAACTTACACGCACAGACACAAACACACATGGGTCTCAGTCAGCAGATCTTGTCGCTTTGCATTTGTGTGCGGGCAGTGTTTGCTTGCGGGGCACAGAGAGCGACAACGAACGGAATCGCTCTCGGTGGTGCAGCCGCGCGGCGACGGCAGGACAAATCGTCGCTCTCTCTCTCTCTCTCTCTCTCTCTCTCGTTATTTATTGCGTCCTGCGTTGCTGTCGCTGCTGCTTCGAGTAGCTAATTTTTGATAATTGGACTCATTGATATTTCGTCGCTTAGCTTAGTTTAGCTTATCGACACAGTCGATCGATCGATTTCATTGAGCGCTGGTTAAGCCGAGAGCAGCGTGTTACATTTCTACGTCCATCGACGATAATTTGCATCATTGCTATGTGATGGCTTGTAACTCTCTCGGCTTATATATATATCTCATACTCAATCTATGAATGCTTTTAAAGCAACATATTTCCGAAAGAGCGTGAGAGATTATGACATAGTCGCTCGATGGCGTCGGCTATATAATACGAGGGCAGGCATTCAAATTTTTTAGCGATATAATATAAAGTCGAAAATTGGCCCCAGGTTTCTTTTCAGAGAACGGAATGCCATTGTCGTATAGCGCAACTTTTCTTAAGGCGCGCGTGACGACCTAGAAAAATTTTTCGACTGCGCCAGACACGTATACACATATACAGAGAGAGAGAGAGAGAAGAAGAAGCCAATATCGATCGGTCCAGTCGGCCAAACAAGAAATAACAGACGCGGCCCGCGCGGACGAGGAAAAACGACGACAATAAGCGCGCAACAGAAAAGAAGAAGGAAAAAATCCGCACTGCGGCATAATATTTTCCCGATTACGTGCGGCGCGCGTGTGAGCCTCTCTCTCTCTTTCTCGTTGACTGCACCGCGGCTGTGCGCAGTATAACGTGTGTGCAGCAGTTTCGTAACCAGCGGCAGCGGCGCGCGCAACGAAACAATATTTCGGTGCCGAGAGCTTTTCGAGAGGAAGAAGAGAGAGTGAGAGAGCGAAATAGAACAACACACACACAGCAGCAGCAGCAGCAGCAGAGCAATTGAAGGAGGCGATGACGCGGAGCAGCCGCGGCGGCGATGAGGTCAAAACCTGTCCGGCCATTAATGTATCTGCGCGAGATTAGAGGTTACACTGCAGCAGGCTCTCTGTGAGAGCGAACGCCTGCAGTGACGCTTTTGACTCTCTCTTTTTCTCTCTGTCCCGAGCGGTCTCTCTTTTGCTATACATCGATTGCGACCACCTTGACTTTTTTCACTTCGCTTTGTCCCAGAGACTATTTTTTCCTTTTTTTTATACCTTTGCGCAATCACGTTTAAATATACAAACGTCATTAATTTATATTCTGATTTCTCTTTTCAGGGGGACGTATAAATTAAATATAATTATACGAGTTATAAAATAATTCCCAATTAATCCAATCGTAAAGCCACCAAGGCAGCGCATATTTCGTTTTCCGCGACAAAATTATCAATAATAACCTTTGTGTTAGAATCTCGTTACGATAAAGAAAAAAAAAAGTCGCCTTCCCTTCTCGTCGCGCTTCCAATTTGCTTTCTCTCTCGTAATTTTGTTCTCCCCCTCGAAGGGCGCGAAATTGTGTAAGGAAACCGATTTAGCCACGCGGCGCTCATTTTGGTGGCGTTTCGAACGCAGCTCTGACATAATTTCAAGGCCAGAGGCTAAAATATATAAAAAAAAAAGAAAGAAACGAGCGCCATTATCAGTGAACCCGATAAGCACGAAGCATCGAGCGTCGACTGTGTTTCCTGCCACACCGCATCAAGGCTGAGGTCGGTGTGTGTGTGTGTGTGTGTGTGTGTGTGTGTGTAGGCGCGCAACGAGAGAAAAACACAGCAGGCCAATAAATGTAGCATTTCGTTTTCTCTCCATTAGGCGCACGGTAGGCGAGTAATTGTTCACTTAAGGACTTTTTTTCGATTGGGGGGAAAATTGGTTACGAGGTTCACACACCGATGCCGTCCCGAGTTTTACGATTGCGGAGGAAAAAGAAAAAAAGTGTGTGTAACGAGAGAAACTGCCAAGCGGAACGAACGCGATTTCTTGGTAGTCTAACGCGGTGAGCCAAATCATCCGGTCGAATCTTTTCGCGCGACGGAGTTTTGGTGAGAAAAATGTAAATCGAACGAGCTCAAGTTATCTTCCGCGGACTATTTCTTTTTTTAGTAAGAAGTCTTCCAAGGCGAACGTAAAAGCTTCTATCGGATCAACGGTAAACAGTACACAAGAACGAGTGCGCAGCTTGTTCGCATTACCAGCGCGCGGTTAATGGATGAAATTTTATTTTCGAGGCAGGAAAAATACGTGTACATGCTGCGGAAAATCGATATTCAATTTACAGGCGAATAGGAGAAACTATTCAGTCTCGTGGAGAATGGCCTCGAAATAAAATGAAACTCTGCACATTCCGTACAGAAAGATCAAATTCGCAGCAGCGCCGAGTTTTCCGATTGGCAATTTTGAGGCTAATTCGATACCAAGTCGATAAAAAACATTCTCACAGCTTAAAATTAAAAAAAAAGTGTCCACTCGTCAAGAGCGATTCTTTCCATTCACGAACGCCTGCCCCACGCGGGAAAAGTGCACACACGCAATTCATTCAAACGAAAAAGCTCGCTAATTCGCGTCACTCGCTATACACGAACCTTTCATTTTTTTTTTTTTTTTCATATACAGTTATTAAAGTATAACGTCGCAGTCACGCAGAGGCGCACGAGAGTGAAAAAAAACGATAAAAAAAAATAAGAAACGACGCCTGCCGCGATTAAGTTGCAGCCGCATTAAAATAGAATTCGAGAAGGCGCGCTCTGCACGGAGCTTAACGCAGTTAACCCTTTAACCTTATATGACGCCGCCGTATACGTGCGAGAGAGAGAGAGAGAGCAGCCCGCGACCAGAGCACGCTTATCTCGATTTTCCTCGGCCGGACTCGTGTGCTGTGGCGAGAGAGACGCGAGAGAGATCGATTGGCCAACCGTCACACACGCATGCGCATACACACACACATGCTCGATTTTTCGATTCTACTTATCGCGCAACACTTAATTCTCGGCGAATAATCGGCGGAGGATCGTAAACGCGGCGGCGCAGAGGGTTTGCGTGGAGAACATCGAGATTGCGTATATAGCGCGCGGGGAGAGAACAAACGGTGGGACGATCATTTCTCCCCGTGTGCTATTATGGGTATACATGGAAAAAAACGGGCTTTCGCGTAATCCTGAATATAGCTTATAACTTGGCGGAAAGAGAAATGAAAATTCTCAAGGATAAGAAAAAGTGTCGAGCGCGAATATCGTAGCTGTGCGCATAATATTTGCGTTAAAGCGAGTTCGCGGTTGAGTTTTGAGCTTTCGCACAGCGCAACGATTATGTTGGCTTTTGATAACATTCACTTGCAATCTTCTGTACAGTGCGCAACTTGTTTAATTTATCAAGACGCTTTTAGTTTCAGTGATTTTCATCTAGAACGTTTATTCCGCGCGAGATGTTATTTAAGAAAGTTATGGTAAATAACCGCGAGTCGTAAATTAAAACTGTCACAAATCTTGATTAACTTCGCTAAACTTCACATGCACCTGTTGTTAATCAACTATACAATTATACAATTATTATTTTAGTATAGTGATTATGTTTTTGCAGACTATATTTATCTTTGCATATGAATATGTGAAACTTTTACTTATTTCACATACGTGAATTCCTCTTTCACACATATACATATGCGTGAAATTTTCATTCCATTTACATGTGAACCGTATTTTCATCGATGAATATGTTCATTTTCGTTATTTCACCCGTAGATACGACGATCATTATCTTGTCCGTGCGCAAGAATGGAAAGGAAATTTCTGAAATTAACATTTTGACGCGTGAACTCGTTAAAGAACATGAAGCCGAAGCTCGCCGTGGACTTGTTCGCTGCACTATATGGTGTGTCCCATAAATGCTTAATTTTAACCTTGGAATCGGAATTAGCGATGCAAAAAACCTCTAATACCTACTTTTAGACAATTGGTGGAGTTTCAAAATTTGATTCTTTTATGAGATGTATACAACGGATATGCGCAACGGCTAGCTTTAGCTTCATTTAAAAAAATTGAGTCCGTGAATTAAACATTATTTAATTTAAAACAAAAATTGAGATAAATGATGATTCACTGCATAAAAATATATTAATTAACACGATGAACACATAGAATTTGATATTATTTAGCTTGGAATAAAAAAAATTATTTATAACCGTAATTTTCTTTTTTTTTTATCAATTTTGTTGTAAAAATAAAGTAAAAAATATATTTTTATGATTAAACAGATACTGAGTTTACATATTTATAGTGATTATTTATTTATTTCGATGTGAAATAACACTTACTTTAACGATACATTTTTCGATATTGAAGATGAAATTTCTCATATTTATATAGTGATTACCCGTTTATTTCAGTGCAACAAAAAATTTATTTATTATATAATATATGTATTTAAATTTAAGGATTTCATGTTCCAAATTGAATTGAAAAAAGTGATTCGCTAAAATTGCTAACTATTGACAAAATATAAACGATTCTTTGAAACTACAAGAAAAATGTGTCATTGCTTGTAATGAAAACCGGTAGCAGCCGAGGCGCAGATACGATCTACGATGCAAATTTTGAAATGAATTGAAGAAGAATATTATTATGCACCGATGCAGAAAAATTGTTCCTATTCAATAGCTAATTGCAATGACGATTATAATTTTCTGACTCATAGACTTCGGAATGGTTTTGTCAAGTCGGATGCCTCTCCTCAATACATGAATGGAAACGATCAAGGTGAATGCATAAATTAATGGTGTATATATATCGATGCTCCTTATTTCCACAGAAACGAGAAATCTTGTAGCGAAACTAGTCGGTAATTTATCGAAGATGTAAAATACCGAGCTAAATGTTTGGGTTATAAAAGATTAAAGAAGGACAATTTAATCTCTCAGTTTCTGCGCATACACGAGACTCTTATCAAAGTAAATGTTTTAATATGTATTACAGCTGACCTATTTCGTTATTTACTCAAAGGGTCCCGCACAAAAAATGTTTAATTATTTTCTTTTATGAGAATAAAAACAAAAAGCACTGTTAACAGCGGAAACAAAAAGTTACACGTTACAGTTACTACTTTATTATGGAGTCATAAATCTTTCAAGTTTTTCTTCGTTTCTCATTCGACACAGAATCATCCCTCAAAACCTTAGGATGTAAAGACTAAAAAAGTAAATTGACATGATTCGTTATATTTTTTTCCCCGTACGCGAGATTCCATTGTAACCAGAGACACTCCCGTCCCGACACGGTTCTATTTTTCTCACTTATTATTACCTCGTATCGATATAACGAACGCTTTTTTTTACATTCTCGTGCCTTTCACGGTCTCGCGTGCGTCACAACACACCACATAGGAGAGAGCTCGCGAGGAACATATAATGGGTGACGAGATCGTCCCAGGTCGAACTTTTTCGTGTCTACGTTTTCGTGTGCGCAAGAGAGCCTATAAAACGTCATTTTTACACGCCCTCTTCCATCTCTCGTGTTTTTATCAATTTTCCTCGCGGGAATGACTGGTGTATACGAATCTTCGCACGCGCTCAAATTGGTCCTTCCTCAACTTGCACGCTTACTTTGGTTCTCTTGTTTATAGGAAGAGAAATGTAGGACGGGCGACTGTCAAGATTCGTAGAAATGGATTATGGATTTTAGGAAATATTGTAAGTTCGCTTGCGTGAATGACACGAGACAAGAATTGTAATTAGAACAAATGTATCCTAAATAATTATCGCTGTTTATTTAGTTAATTTTTTTTATATAATATTAGTAATTTTATACGATTGTTTAAGATACAGCATTTTATACGTGAAGAAAAAACCGTAATAAATGAAAATTGATTTTAAGATTGAACAACCAAAAATAAATTGTTTAACTATAAACAATGAGATTCACAAATAAAACTAAACAAATTGTACAAAGACACATTTACAAAGCGAAAATCTACAAATATCGCAAATCGTACGTGGTGGAATGTAAGCCAGAAGAGGGTACAAGAAAAAAAGGAAGAGAAAGAATGATGCATTAATCTTTACGAGCAGAAGGGGTCCATCATCAATAAAGTTTGTTTTTCACAAAAGACCTCAAGTTTTCGGACAAAAAGTGAAGATGAGAAAATACACTATTCCCCAACTGAGTCGTTACTTTTGTTAGACCCGCGTCCTTTGCAAGAGGAGAGAAAGAAAACTACGGAAAGATTTCCTGTTCTTCCACGTCACTCTTTTTTTTCTTCATTATTTAAGGATGTTCCGAGACATGATCGAAAAGCATTAAATACCCTAGACAATAACAGTGAGTCTTAATTTTCCCATTACGTGCAAGATGAGCGTGGAAATGAGAAAAATGGGCCACCATTAATCTCGCGAGTCGCAGAGAACTATTTATAGAATTGAATCTTGGAATACAATACCATCCTACTGATTTTACTTTCTTACAAGATATTTCGGGATCAAAACAAATGTCGATCGCGTATTTTGATCGCGCGCGAAAAGTATATATAGGAATAATTTATATGGCCTCACGCGCTGAATAGTAATTCAAAATGTAGACTCCTTCAATCTTCTCGATCCTTAAATAAACATGTAACCATGTTAAAGAGAGAAAAATACGGAGATTTTCATCTCCTGCGAAAAGCAAATATTAAACGGATCTGCTTGTCAAAGAAGAAATTTTGCGCTTTGCAATGGTGACCGAGACTGCAGCGTTCAAAGAGAGAAATTAAATTTTGCAGATATATAAATTTTAAGAGTTGATATTCAGTTCATTGAAGAGAACATATACACTAAGTAAATGTTTTCTAACTCTGCGCGTCAAGAAATTTCAAAGTGAGCTGGGCTTGAACAAGTTTCGTGGTGTTTCAACATTTTTGTCATGTTAAATAACATTTTGCCGTTAAAAGTGTATTTCCAAACATTATGCTATTTATTATTTGACGTTCGAGACACAGTCATCTTGCAAAGTCCTAAATAACAACATCCCTTTTTCTCTAAGAATTGGAAAACCTCTGAAAATGTAAATATCATAAAATGGCAAACTCGAAAGTCTGCTTCTACCACTTGTTTAAGCTTGAGCTTAGCTAATTTTTGCTTATAAAGAAAATAGAACTTCAAAAATGTATATTTTCATAATAATCTTACAAAGTTACTTTCTCTATACGAATCAAAATGGACAGCAAATCAGTTAACTTAAAGCACTTACGTGTCTGAATCGAGAAATTTGAGATCGAATTCAACAATAGCTTACAATCGAAATGCGTGTCAAGTGCTGATAGAAAAATAACTGATAACATATTGGTCACCAACAGAAGTTGTAATTATTTATTAATCTGTGTTAACAAATATACCAGCAATAGCCCGAAAAGTAAACGATTTCGTAATTTTTGCATTCATTTTTGAATGAGTAAATTTTATTTATAATTATTATCTCACACTAAATGGTCTATTGGCATTCTCTTTCAAATCAATATCTATTTCACGAAGATTTAGTACCTTATCGAAACATTGGTAAAGATTAAATCAATGATTAAACCGATAATAAATAATACTGATTAATTACAATACGTTGATAACTTTTACTACAAGATAGTTAGCGTATTAATAAATAAAAGACGTATAGTGCTTGGATATCTATAGTGGTATTATTAGTCATCTGAATATTGGTAGTATAAACTATTTTTAGTTTTTTACGTTTTTATAAGTCGTGTCTGAAAAATTCGAAAAAAAATAACAAGGCATTTATACTTACACTATTAAATTTTTATCGAAATAAAAAAGTAATTACTTATAATGGAAAATTGCACATGTATTTTTGTAATTCAGAACGATGTTAAATTATTTTTTTTTTTTCAATTAGGAGAAAACCTTATTGCTCTTGTATAAATTAAAAGTTTAGGTTTCAAATATGTTATTTATTTAAGTCATATGGTTGCTCTGATATAAATATAATTGCAGCCAGTGTAATAAGGCTATGCACATACGTCAATTACTAGCATGATATTATCAATTTTAAAAACAATAAAAGGTTTATAATTAAATAATGTTATAAGAAAATTTTTATTTTTCAAATAGTTTAGAGTATTTTAATAATATTTTTAATTTAAAAAATATTAAATATTTACGAGATATGCAGGTTTATTTTTCTATTTTTATTTTTTTTTTCTCTCTGACTTTAATGCTACGCGTATTCCATTATGCATCGATTTGATGCGATCAGCCATGGTTTAATTGACATAATGAAATTTATTTTTTCAATCAACTTAGTTGAATTGAATTAATCGAGTAAAAGTGTTTTTATTTTCTGATTCTAATAAATTAATGTTTCACAGTTTAACTTCTAATTTCATATCTTTTAGCTTAACAAGTGAGCAGCATTGTAGCACAATTTAGACTAGTCCATCCGAGATATAATTTCTAGATGGTTTCAATGTAGTCATCACGCTAGATCGAAATTTATTATTTAAGCCTTAGATTATTTCAATTGTTTCCAATAAGTATACTACAATTAGACAAAGCAAATTATTGTTTGATTTCTAATTATACGCGTATGGAAACCAAGCTGTACATAGGAATCAGCGTTGATAATGTAAATACGTTGTATCGCTAGCTTCATCTTGGACTATTCTACTAGTGCGAGCAAGAAATAACCGCATAATCGCCTCGAAAGCCATCGTGCGCGCCTTGTCAATTATTCGCACGTAAATACCCTCTCTCTGCGAGCATTGTTTACTCCGTGACGGAATTCAGAGGGGGAAGGGGGGGGGGGGTAATTTACCCTGCGAAACTTAATCGGGCAAAAACCCCCTATACCCACCCGTATAATACAAAACCCACACAAATACAGCTTAGACCTTCCCCCAAACAACCCGAGAATAATGCTATACTCCATCAATTTTTAACGCAACGCTCTCTCTGCCCCTCTCATATTTATAGACTCGATTTCATAAATAATTTCGCGCTCTTTCTGCCGCTCGCGCCACGGCGCCGAGGGTGTAAGTAAGAAGAGAGAAAAAAAAGTATATAGGGTCGCACGGTCAAAAAGACAGCCGTCAAGTGCTGCGAAACGAGAGAGAAAGCAGCCCCTCGACTGATATAAAAGCGAGCAAGAGAGAGAAAGAGAGAAGCTCAACGGGCGGCCACGTAAGGAAAACTCTCAGGGAAAACGCAGCGACAGCGAAAAATCAATACGTATACGGTCGAGGAGGAGGCTAGAGCGAGAGGGAGCGAGTTAGTGTGTGTGTGTGAGAGCGAGAGAGAGCGAGAGAGACTCATCGCGGGTACTGACTGCCTCGGGATTTTCGGTGCGAGCAGGGCAGCACCGCGTACCCTTGCACACACACACACACACACACACACGTACACATACTCACGTACATATATACCAACCAGGACCGCCCTAAAATGAAAAGTAGAATCTCACCACCGATGGGATGCCTTTCAAAAGCACGTATACGCGTACATACAGCATAAAAACAAATAAAATGCCTACAAAATACAAGGATGAGGAACCTGGTGAATCGAAAAGTGGATGGAATCGTCGGTGGAGACGTCTGGGTGCAGAGGTGACGTATACCCCGACGAAACGGAAATCGAAGGGGTCGCTGTGCAGAAGGTAGGGTGAGGGTCGCTCGGTTGCTTCGAGCTTGGCCCCTGCATGGGTGTATATGTGTGTGGGGAGCTGTATGTAAGTGCGCGCGCGCGGGTGTGTGTGCGGGGGTGGAGAAACTTGTTGGGCGAGGAGGGGGTGGAAAATCCGGACGCAACGAGGGAAGCACCATCGCCGCCACCGCCGCCGCCGAACAAAAGTGGGTCAAAGCGTCGTCGGGATATACTTTCTCTCTGTCTCTTTCTCTCTCTTGCTCTTTATCCTCTGCGGATTTTTGGAAGCCACCCCTTTAGGCAGGGGATCGAAGCTATACGATTTTTACTCGTGGTTCCTGCCTCCTTCCTTCTTCGCGTTTGCAGGGATATATATATATATATATATATATA
>UELV01084520.1:8082-32705 GCA_900490015.1 Megastigmus stigmatizans | reverse complement strand
CGGGTATACACAGTGGCTGTTGCAAGGGCGTCGTGCACTCCACACATACACACACTTCCACGGATCTTATTTATTTATTTTCGTGGTGGTATGTGGGTAATACATGAAAAAGAAAAAAAAACAAAGAAAAGAGGGTCGCTATGCTGCGTAAGCGACGGTTATCGATCGTTGTACACACACACAGCAGAGAGTACCGCTGCGCGGCGACTAGCCCCATTCTTGCTCTCTCTCTCTCTTTCTCTCTCTCCACCGTTATTCTTCCCCCTTTCCCTTAGATTTCGCATTAGCCTGATTTTTCACAACGGATTAAATATATCGAAAACTCCCGTTTACGGGCGATCGACTTTGCCTGATAAATGAAAAAATGGAAAAATAAGCGCAGAGAGAGAAAACGATAACACACTTCGCTCCGCTATGGATGGATGTGTGTATGTGTGTGTGTGAAGCTGGGCTTAGCAAACGGCGAGTTTATGATATCGATCAGTCACAACGCTCGACACTGCTGCTCGTTCGTCGTGGTATATATACCGCCGATAAAAGAAAAAGTAAATAAACACCACACGGCAATGAGAGGATTGATGCGCGCGACACACATTCTGCACACAACAGACACACAGACACACAGACTCGGAGGTAAAAATCTATTTTACCATGGTGTGCAAGCTCTCTGTGATTTCCTCTAGTGTTTTTTTGTAAAAAGCCGGAGCTGTGGTTGCTGGCTGTTGCTGCTACTGCTACTACTGCTGCTGCTGCCGACGAGAAAACGCCCCTTTCGCGCGCTCCGCTGCTCTAATACTATCTTCTCTCCGTCCTGTCGTCTCTCTCAATCAATCCCTGGGGCTGCGCGCGATTCGCGTTATATCTCGCCACCACCTGCACGTTTACGTTATCTTCGGCCCTTCCTCTGAGCTTATCTAATTCTCACACAGAACTCCTGTGTTATAACCCGCCGCTGCCTACGTTTTGTCGACGTGCCTCACGCGCGCGAGATTATACTTTTGTTTTGCGCCTGTGTAACACTTCTTTCGCGTGTGCGAGGTGGATGATGGTTCCAGGCGCGGATGCGAGAGAGATAAAAGTCCCTAGGAGCGAGAGAAAGAGTGAGTCCTAGTTCCGCGATGCGCCACTAGAAGGCCACATGAAACACACACTGGGACGACTCGGCGCGCACTCGCGAACCGTCGAGAACAGAGTTTGTAGATATACGGAAACGTTTTCTCCTATCGTTTATTATGTATTTATGTATCGAGTGATTCGCGGGAGAGCAGCCTCGATGTCACTATACAATCTAAGTGGTACAGGTAGAAAAATAGGTATATCGGAGTTTTGGTGGTGTTGTTGCGAGCCGTCGCGCGACTACTGACTCGTTCTGGCCCGGAGCGCGTCCAGAATTTGACAAATTTTCCCAAGGTTCTCCCTCTCTCTCTCACTCTGTCTATCCTCTCTCCGCACCACGTCGACTCGCCGCGCCACCGCCTTGGACGTTTCCACCCCGTCGCGATTTTCCGTCTCTCTCCCTCTCTCGCTCTTTCGAATCCAATCTCCCCACCCCTCGAACGTCGACTAGCGACCTCATCCCTTCCTGACTCTCCTCTCTCTCTCTCTCTCTCTCTCATTCGCTTTCTCTCTCCTCGTTAACGATTAAACGCGAAAACCGTTTCCCAGGGCGCGTTAAATACGGAAAAAGCATTCCTTATCGTCATTGTTATTTTTATGGTTACCATTATTATTATTATTATTATTATTATTACTGTCAAGCATTTTATTCAAGGGGGATCGTAGCGTTAATTGTTGGCGATGGTGAGTATGTTCGTTAGCACGGAGGAGCTACGACGATTCCATTCTTCGCCGTACAGCAGCTTCTCGTTAGGGGTTCGTTGAAAAAGTGAAAAAATACCATCTTTGTCTTCTCTGTTGCAACCTCGGGAGGCGGATAACGAGCGAATTTCCAAGGAATGAATCGACTGTACACGTCCTTGTCAGCGGAGCGAATTCATGCTGCTTCCATTTTGTCCGGAAGTGCTTCGATTTGTGATTTAATGGCCATTGCCGAGAATTCGATGCTATTATTGTCATAATTTTCGTTGTAACAGTTGTGTCATCGGACAGTTGCTGGAAAATGTTTGTTTTTAGATCTTTTATTGCTAGACTGCGAGAACTTGGCGCTAACAGAAACCTCGCTAGCAATTTTCCAGTACAGATAAATTAGACTTGTTCGCGATTGCGTCGAGTCAATTTGAGTTTTAAATTTTGAATTTGCTCAATTTGCAGTTTTGAAAATTTACGGTTTCGCTTCAATGCCTTATCCGTTGTAATAGATTATTCTCGAGTCAGGAAAAATAAAAACAATGACACAATAATTTACATTCCTAAAGATTCGTTATTATGGCACGTTAGCCTGCATACTTGTTCGCGCAAAACCTCTCGTCGCGCCATCTATCCGACCAAGAGCGAAAAGGACGTATCGTGTGCGAACTTTTTTTTCCACGAGAGAAAGATAAAGAGAGAGAGAGGGAGAGAATAATACTTGAGCCAATCTCCCGCAAAGCAATGATGCAAGCGATTTTATCATCCGTATTATTAATAGCAAAAGAATTTTCAATTCAAATTTCCCGCCGCGAATGAATAAAAGAAGCGACAGTTGCAACCGTATGGCCAACCTATTAGTCACTCGTTACAATTAGTTATGTTGTGTGTTCGCACACACCTATAGGAGAGATGTTTTTACACTTGGCGCCAGTAGTGACGGACAACATACACTCAGACACAGACACACGAGAGCTTTGCGAAACCCGGCTTTCGGAGGAGGGCGACTCTCTTTCCCTCTCACTCACTCTCTCTCTCGATATAATGGGCAAAAATAGCTGGCTGAATCGATTTTAGCTGGACACACACATCAGCCGACTTTCATACGTATCTATGTATATACAAGAGTGCGTGCGAGAGAGAAAGACGCAAAGTGCTCGAGGGCACTTTCGGTTGTTGAAAAACTAGCGGCCAAGTTGTGTGCTATGGCACGAAAACACAAAACGGTCTCTCTCTCTCTCTTTCTTCCCGGCTGCACATTCGCCATTATTATCATGATCGTTCGACGGAAGGAAGTACATACATGCGTACGCGCACACAGCATGTAGGCAAAAGGCGCCGCGATCCTACGCAGCGGCGAACCCGAGAAAGCTTCGAGTCGATGTACGCATTCATGTACTCGTGCCTCTGTGTGTATATATCTGTATTCTCTCGTATACACATGCGAGTGTGTATAAGCAAAAGAGAAAGAGAAAGAGAGAGAGACAGAGACAGAGAGAGTAAAATCGGAACTGGGCGCGTGCGAGGCGAAGGATATAACGGCGACAAAGACGCTTATAGAATCGGAGAAAATGAGCGAGAGGAAAAGAATATAAGATGGAAGCAGAGAAGTCGAGACCCACACACAGTATAGATCGAGTAAATTTTTTTCCTTGCTCTGGTTTGTCACACACCATGACAAGTCAAGTTTTTGACGGCTGTATAAGCTCCTTTTTTGGAAATATTAGAACGCCGGACAGTAGGAGAGCGGGAGAGAGAGAGAGAGAAAGGCGCGCACACACACATGACACCGAAATTAGCCGCATTTCTCTCCGTCCTCTATCTTCCTCCCACCTTGGCGCTGCGGTCTCTATCTCCCGGTCTTCTCTACCCTCTCACTCTTTCGCACTCAATTTCTCGACGAATCTCGTACCCCCCCCCCCCCCCCAACCCAGCATCGCGATTCGTCTCACGTCGGAGGAAAACTCTGCAACATTCCAAAGATCGCTCAACAGTCCCGCGAACGCCAAGCACATATACGACGATCGAGCGTGTCCAAGTGTCTATCTGTGCGTGGGAGCAATGAAGCCTCTCGCAGACTGCGAACCAACGAGAGCACGTGCACACACGAATTCCGCAAAGAGCAGCAGAGCATACGGAACGAGTCCTACAATCCACCTCTCCCCCCGCGGCTTCATATACATTTTCCACGCTCGGCTGTTCCGGAAGTCGGAGATGAAACCGCCAGCGGCTGCCGCGATTAACCGTTCGTTGCTGTTGCCCTCTCGCAGCAGTTCGATCGATCCTCTCTCGATATCGAGCTCCGCTCATTCTCCCTCACTCTCTTGGTTCAGCGAAAACGATCGCAGCTCGAAGAGAGAGAGAGAGAGCTGGCCCACGACATTTTTGCTGCTGGCGAAAGAATCCAGCGAGTAAGCGAGTCAGGTATAGACATACGCCGCGTGCGTGTCGGTGAAAAAGAAATAGCGGCGGCGCAGCAAAACGCCGTTGGTACGCGCGAGAAGGAGAGAGAGCCGTCGACTCGCGGCGTTGTGCGAACTTGCCCGCAGCACACACGCGCGATAAGGACACACACGGCGAGAATTTTTGCATACATTCCCATTTCGCGTCCTCAAACCCGCACGGGACACGCGATATGCCCTATATACGAGCAGACGTAGACGCACACACGGATACACAGAGAGACACACGGTAGATTACTCACCATTTTGACTGTGTGCTTTCTGTCCTCTTGCTCTTTCGGGCGAACCGGAACAAAACCTCCTCGGCTGCGAAAAGAGAGCCTCTCTCCGGCGACTTATGCGTTCGCAAAACTTGCGGGACTACTTTCGGTCGCGCTGGCCGTTGGCTGGCTGCTGCTGCCTACTGTCGTTGCTCCTTTTGCTCACTATAGTACCGCGTACACACTCGTGGATAGGAGCGGTGTCGGCAACGACGGACTAGTACGACTACGGACGAACTACGGCCGTGCGGCAGCGACGGAGCGGCGGCGGCGGCGGCGGCGGCTATGAGCGGCGAAAAAAACGAGCGACGATTGCGAAGAAAAAGGAGGGGTAAGAGGGGAGGGGGATTTACAACCGACTATAGGTTATAAGCACGACGACGCACCGTACGCGAGTGGTGTCGCAGCACGACTGAAATTCCACGAAGAAACACGCGGGCGACGCAGTTGTAGGAGAACCCCTTCCTTCTTCTTCTACTGCTGCTGCTGCTCACTGCTGCTTCCTCCTATATCTCTCCTTCTTTCGTGCTGCTGGTGCTGCCTTTTTTCCCCTATGTATGCGTGCGCGCGTGCGAATCGTTGAATTTCAGTGAGCGAGACAGAGATAGACTGATAAACGCCGGCGGGGGAGAGAATAGAAGGGGGGCTGCGCACTTTATTAGAGACGTGCGTATGGATGGACTTTCGGGAGGATGTAAGAAGTATAAGTTAGCGGAGAGCGCTGGCGACGACGACTCCAACCTCTCGAGAGTCGCGGTCTCGGGTATCTGTGTCTGTGGCTACGGCGACGACGACGAGCTGCACTCGATGCCGTTGACGTTATGGAGGAACGACGACGACCGAGAGAGTGTGTGTGTGTATGTGTCGGCTTTATAACTGGCCTCCCGAAAGCACCGAGACTGGCTCTGCTGCTGCTGCTTCGGCTTTGCCTCCTCGGCCACCCGTTGCGAATGTGTATGTGTGAGAGAGAGAGAGAGAGCGAGATAAAGATAGACGATGCTTCCGCGCGCGCGCTCTCGCGATCTACCGCACACACCGGTTTCGTTAACGTACGTGGCTGCTTCTATGTGTGTGAAACCTCTCCGTGTGGCTGTTGGAGCCGAGTACCTATAGTGGGGATATATCGGTGCGAAAGAGACTCGCATACGGCAAAATATCTCGTCCCACTGATTGCCGAATGCGTTTTCGCTCTCGCTCTGCCCGCCACGAGCCTTTTTACGTATATCCTAGAAAGAGCCGCTGCTCTTTACTCGTTCTTTTTTTTTGTGCTGCCGATAATATGTCTAAGAACGGTTTGTTCGAGCATTTGACTCTTTTATGCCCGACTCGCGCCGTTGTTCAGTTAGGAATGCGAAATGAGAGAGAGCTAGCTAAGAGGAAAGCTTGTGTGTGTATAGACGGATACACACATGTATACGAGCATTAGAGAGAGAGAGAGAGAGAGTAGCCATCGGCGAAACTCACTGCTGGTGCGTCGACTCATGGGGACAGTAATGGCGTCCGGCAACCGTGTGTGCGAATCCACTGGTGTTACTACGCCAACGGTCGGCATGCGCGACTCTATAAGCGCAACTTATGCATCCAATGCTCATCGCTATGGCATTTGCTCCCTGTAATTTCGCTCCCATGTTCTTCAGGAATTCAAGAAGCTGAAATAAAGCTCTCGATGCATATAGATTTATGCATGTATCAGGCTAGAAAGAGAGAACGAAAGACGCAAAAAAGTGCCGCAAGGGAACAGAGTGGGGGGAAGCCCCGTGGCTCACCTACGCCACGCCGAAGTAACGCCGGAGCAGCAGCAGCAGCGGCGCACAAAAGCGCGCCTGACGTGCAAAATCTACGAATGTATTTGAACAAACCGCATTGACAACTGTTTAAGAAATAAAAAAGATAATTATTCTTTCGTATTGCTGGCATGTAGCAGAACCTATAAGAGTAGAGAACATGAGAGAGGGAGAGAGAGAGAAGACCGGTGTTCGGAGCCAGAGATCTTACTCTCTCAGCTCACTCGTAATTTTCTTTCTCGCTCCGATTCGCACGATAGTCGGGGCGCGGTCCTTGTTTACGGGAATATACACGGGTTTGCAGAGGTACAGAATAGGTGTGAGAGAAGTGACTGGTGGTGTGCGCGGTCGTGCGCTAGAATGAAAAGAGAGCCCCGGCGAGCGCGCCGCCGAGCAAAGGCAGCGGCAGCGGCGGCGGCGAGGCGGCACCAGCAGCGGCACCAGCAGCAGCAGCAACAGCAGCAGCGGCAGCGCGCGGCGGCGGCGGCACTCGGTGATTGGTCGGCGCGCACCTGCAATGCGTCAGCCGGACTGCTTGTGTGCCGCGCGCGGCCGCGAGCGCAGATAGAGCGAGAGAGAGAGGAAACGAGCCGGAGCCGAGCTGCAGCAGTGCCGAGTGGTGGGGACTGAGGCGAGGCGCGCGCCGCTATGGGAGCGAGAGGGACGGAGAGAGTCGAGTAGCGCTGCTGCTGCTGCTTTCTGCTCGGCTGGCGCGACGGCGACGACGATGCCGCCGCCGGCTACCGGGACACACACGGGCTCAGACTTCTTGTTGTATTCTCTTCTTGTCGCGGAAGAGGGAGAGCGAATGGGATGTGAGATGGCTTTTGGCCGTTTCGTTCTTGTGCGTGTGAGAGAGAGAAGAGCAGCGTATGGCACGCGGACTCGTATGTATAAGCATACAGCCGCTGAGGAAGGGGAGACTAGCTTTTGACGGATGTTAATGCCCATGTCTGATGTCGTTAGAGGGCTATCATTTCTTGCGGGTATATTGGCAGAATTTTTTTTTTGGCTATTGCTTTGACGAAGCTTTTACTCGGCTTTTTCTCCGATTCTGACACTCGTGTTTATTGTTGGAAAAACGGGTAGTTTGTAAGGTCCGATGATTGCGGCTGATTTCTGAGGCAAGAGTGGGAGAAATAGCTTCTAAGGGTTGAACGCGGAGTATGCAGAGAGGTTCGAGGTTGCATTTTTGGTTACCAGCGAGTGCTTCCGTATAGCAGCTTATCTGACCCGGAATGTTTATGCAATTGAAGTTTGCGGTAAACTGAATACCTCGGGAGGCAGATCGTATACGTGGAAACGGTATACGATGAATTGGAAATATTTATTCGGTAAAGAATGTAGAATCGCATTTCCTATCCATTGAATATTCCAATATTATATACTAATCCGTTGAATACGGTGTAAATTGTTTGTAACGTTCTTCGATTAAGTTCAATCTTTATGAATAAGATAATTAATTTCAGGATGAATAATGCGACAATAGAAACTGATGAAACAACTAAGGTTTCATTATGAGAAAGTACTGTCTGTTTGAAGTTACTTATGAAGAATTAGCGAATTTCGCTTTGCCAAGAATAATTTAGTACTTATATAATGATATTATATATGTACCAATCAAACGAAAAATCGGCTTTATCAAAATGAATGGATGCATTCATTCATTGTTTAAATCATGATTGCATTGCTTATTATCATATTTATGTACATAAGTACATTATTTTTTTGTTATATAATAATGAGAAAGTTTTTTTTGCACAAAAAATACTCCAATATGTATTTATTTAATTCTGAAATGTGCTACTACGTATATTTCATATGTCTTTTTTTTTCCCGGTTAGAAGAAACCGTGTACAAAGATTTCAGAATTGTATGATTAAAGGCGCCAAGAATTTTAAAATGATGTTTTTGGCCTGATGTCTGATATATGCTTATGTGTAGATACGACAGTATTACATATACAGTTATAAGAAAAGATTCTACTGCACTCTCTTTCTTTCACAAAGAAGATTAGGTATAAAAGAAATATTAAGATGATGTGCTTTTAATTTATCGCAAATCACGATATTCTAGCTGTTGAAATGTTATATACATTTTCTCGCTTATTATTACGATGACATTTCACTTTTGCGTGAAATATTAATTGTAAAAAATAACTCATTAAAAATGATATTTTTTTTTAATCCTGATAAATTTATACATACCTATTTTAAGGAATAATATATACATGTGAATTTAAACAGACGCACAATGCAATTTTAGTAATCTTAGATTATTAGCCAATTAATCAAAACAAAATAAATTGATAATAGATAACCAATTTATTAGTGATAAGACTACAGTCCGCAAAATGAGGTCTTAATATTTCAATACTGTACATCACGAATATGACAACATATTTCTAGTGCTGTATAGGACCAGTGAGGTACAATTAAGTAAAAAACTCTTTTAAACACGTTTTAAATAATTCGATGAACTAATACTTTCTTAGTTTATAGAGCTTTGTTTAAACTTATTATCTTAAAATCACAAAATAAGTGTGTGCTTTACTCACTGTTCAAGTAACATTCATAATAATTGCATATTATTAATAATAGCGTTATTTACTTCTCTGTGGTTTTCGAATCCTTTACTTACTTTATGCGGCTATACTCTGTGCGCCTTTTTCACTTTGACTTTGCAACGTCTTCTAGCCAATGTGTAGGATAAGCATGAAGTTTGTTTGGTTCTAATGGTAACGAACATTTACTTTTGATTTGTCAATTTTTTGCGGTATTCGTTTCGTACCGGTTCTCTTACATGACTGCTCTATTTGTAGAAAACACTATTGATGTAAAGAGAATATAAATATTTTTGGTTGCACTAGAGCGATACAAATGTTAAACTCTTCCGTGTGTCCATGAATTGTGTTCTGTGTTCCATTTATTGTTCAAGTTATATTATCCGAGCATTTTCATTAATTACTCTGCGTTTGCGTGAGTGACATTTTACTCGAGCTTTATACTTTCACTTATTATTTTTACTTAATTGAATAAAGTTCGTCCAATCTGAACATTTTTCTTCTATTTTATATCGTATAATTTTCATCCCTCCAATCATTATTTAGGGATTTTTATATATTCTCATTGATAATACAATAAACTGCAAATTTTGTCTTTTATATGCTAAAACTTGAATGTGGGTATATGTACTATGCATATTATATGTTAAAAATAGCTGATGACGTTTGTTGGATTTTAGTTTATAAATTTTTTATACAAAGCGTCATTCTATAAATCACATTCTTTACTGCGTATACGCGTTTATGTTACTCGTGTGTTTACATACTGTTTTAAAAGATTGAATGTGAATAGGTGGGCTAATTAGCAGCTGTTTTCGCGAATCTGTTCTTTTGTAGGAGTAAGTGTAAATTAATTTTCAAATCATTGTTTGCAAATAACAATGGAATTCATCGACAAAATATCGTGTTATGATATATCATTAAGAAAAGAATACATTAATTCATCAAATTTAATCATTTGTTCCAATATATAAGTAATATATAATTTATAAATAAATGTAGACATGATAAGCTATCAGTAACCGCGTGTGTGCAAAATTTGTGGAAGTAGGGTGAACGACTTAAATTTTGTGAAAGAGAAAATTGAAATATTAAAAAATTTATTATAGGTTCTTTTGGAGATACACCTTCTCAAATGCATTATTTCAATTTTTATTACATACTAAAAACTATAGATTAAGTTAATAATATCTTCGGAATCTTTCGGAAGTTATTTGTATGCTAAAAATTAAAATAAAAAAATATTTGCTGCCCTCTGAAGCACCCATAATTTTCAACCTTATGCACTGAAGTAACCCTAAAATATTTATAAAATAAATTTGTGAACAAAATTTCGTATTCATTAATAAAGTGTCGAGGCAGAATTATAAAGTGTACGGTCAAAATTAGTTACAAAAGTGTAAATGTTTTCATTACTACAGCTGCATACATAATTTGGGGGATTCTATAAACTGCTGGAACTCATACCCAAATTATTTTTAATCTTTCTATTCGTGCAGAAAAAGGGATGCGAAATAGTTGAAAATATACAAACATTCAAAGAATCAAGAATACGCAAGTTACAAGTTTTTGGGTCAATATGTATACGCAAATCAGATAATTTGGTTAGTTTTTTTTTTATATAATAGTTATAACGATATATGCTTCGTGATGACAAGAATATTACTACGTAGTTAGTGTAAGACAATTACACAACAAACCCCTTTACTCCGCCAAGAAAAGTTCAAGAATTAAACTTTCCGCTTAATGAGTAATTAAGATTTTACACACTTACAATGTCATACCGCAACCTTTAATAACAATCTAAAGTATCACTCAGAACTGGAAACTCTGCTCGACACTGATATCCGAAGCAACGACACACACCTACACGTCCATTGGGGCATAGAATCTAAAAATAAATAAGCAGCCTCATCTGAATTCTCAAGGTGTGAGAGTAGGTTCCATCGCTCGCTCGCTCTCTCTCTCTCTCTCTCTCTCTCTCTCGTTGGCTTTTGAGACGCCACTAGACACTCGTGTATTATATGCCTCGTACAGTCTCTCTCGATATCGCTGAGAGAGAACGAGAGAAGAAAAGAGTCGGTGGCTGGTGCAGTGCACGGACGTCGGAAAGTCGCGCCAAGTCTAAAGAGCTCCGCGGGGGATGCTTGCTTAGAGACTAGCGCGAGCGCGTTATTAAGAAATTAAGGAGCTGAGAGAATGCCTTGGTGCGTGGCTCGTTGGCTTTGAGAAGAGTATAAAAAAAAACGGCCAAGAAGAAGAAGAAGAAGAAGAAATGCGAGCGCGCCTCATACTTGCTCCGTTCGCTGTAGCCCGGGGAGGATGAATTATTCAGGAGCTCCTAACTGCCAAGGAGTCGCTTGCGCACCTGATGCGCGCTCTATATACACCCGAGCTTGTGTGTGTGTGAGTGGGCTTGCGAGGGGAAAGAGGGTAAACCGAGCTAACACGACTCGAAGGACGAAGTAAACATTCGCGCGTGTCTCATTTACTCCCTCTCTCTCTCGTACCATGGTATACGCACTGCAATTTTAAATATCTCGATTTGGCCAAAAGTGATGTGCCGAATTCTTTTGGTGTGACCGGGTGCGACATCTAGTGCCACAATATCGGTATAACGATGTTTGCGGAATTGTATATTAATTTCTTTTGGATGAATACTGATCGTGATAGACTATACATATTTGGAACTGACTTTTTGAAATTATATACGTAAGTTTCTTTGTAGCGAGGTAGATGAGCAAGATATTTCCACTGGGTAAAGTTTTTACTATAGACTAACCCTTTCCGGAATTTCGCGAAACTTTACATGTTCCGTGGGTGTATTTACTTACAAATCATGTATATAGAAGTTAGCAGGAACGGTTATACTCGCTTTCAAATTCTACGCTTTACCTTGCAAATACGGTGAATAAATGAGTTTGTTTTAGAAATATACCATTTCTTTCGAGCTCCTAGTACTACACGAGGAATAAGTGATTTTCTTGTTTGATTTGTGCAGGCTACATAAAACAGATGTGAAGAAAAGTGCATCTCGAAAAAGAGAGGAGAGACTGCAAAATTTTAGCGTGCTGGGACATCCTGTCTCTCTAAAAGAAATCCTCATGTAATAAATTCAACGTCAGAAATAATATACTGTCTTTTAGAGGTGAAAATTTCCTACGTTGTTTGATCATAAAACATTAAAAGTCCAAGAGCGTTTATTGTGCGAAGGTTGAGCAAAAAAATAACAGGACGAGTAATTCTTACGCAAGCGAGCTGAAAAATTTGGAGGAAAATATTTGCCGGATCTTAAGCTGTAAATAGAGGCAAAACGGAGAAATTTAAGATGCGATTAAACAAATAAACCGACTATATTTTGCCATGATTGACCAATTATTAAATTGTGTTGCAATACGTTAAAACAAGTATTGATTCTTTCATTATTTCCAATTACATGTTTCTAGGAAAAAAATAGTTCTCGAGAGTCTATCCCGTAAAGATACAAAATGTACATTTTTAACCTTATATAATATAACGATTGAGTTATGGAAAATGGTAAAAACATCGTTTTCATGCCATTAAAATAAAATGGAAAATGAAGCAACTCAAGTCCAAGTATAATTGTATCATTGTAATATATTGTACGTAAATGTGACATAGCTTTGTTGATTCTTTTTTATTACCCAGAAAACAAAGTAGAAAAAGGCGTTCATTAAATAATATGGAATTCAAAGGATCTTGCGTATGTCCTACTATACTCGGCTCCTTCTACTTAATATGTACTGAGTCGAATATACACGTATACTTTTTGCGTTATTTAATCAACTTGAAACATGCTTTTCTCATTTTTTCATTTCCCTGGGGATGAGGAGATTAAATTTTTTTTTTCAAATTCATGTACTTTATGTTCTAAATAATATCCCGGGGTCAGAAATCTTATATCCCGTGGGATGCTTCCATTCTACTTTGCCGTCCTTTAAGAAGATACGGGATTCTAAATATTGCTACTCGTATACCATCTATCTTTTTTCAAATGTCGATAAAAAAAGTTTTCATTTGAGTTTTATTCAATTTCTGTAGTTGTTTATTTACGAGCTTGTACAATTTGATTTGACATGTGTATACGCAAACGAAACTATTGATACCGCTAATAAAATCTTGATGTTATGAATTTATTTATAATTAAATAATACACATATACATATATTCAAACTAAGAAGTAAATGGTTTAAAAATTATTTACAAAATTTATTGTTAGAATGTTTAAACTCTAGTCTAGAACAATAATTAATTTAGAAATTTACTAAAACTACTTTAATGCGAGTAAATAATATTCTATATCCGAAGGAATTATAAATGACTGAATATATATTTAATTTAATACTATTCACATTATAAGGAAAGTGTGTGAAGGTTAATCGGCTATGCTTTTAGTATAATTAAGCCACTATTCGTTTTTCTCGGTTTTGGATAGCTGGAGCGTTGTTGATATTAAACCCAAAAATAAAGTAATTAAATGTAAAGCATTAATGAAACGAATAATCTATTTATGGACAGTTTTAAGTATAAAATCCTTTATGCATTCATCAATTTAATTAAACCTATTTTTGATGTTTTTATTCTGTAGCGCCGCATTTTTAAATAAAAGTTGGAATATATCTTCTTTCAAAATATTGACACATAAATCTGAATTAAAAATGTGTTCCCTGCAACATTCAGAATTTCGAAGAGACGTACAGAAAAAGAGAAAAATTTTATTCCATCCCTTTTAGGCGGGGGCTAAAGTGCGATAAAAAGAAAACAAACTCGGTCGTACTAAAAATAACTGCGCGCAAAAATCGAAAATATAATTTATTTTAACTTAAAAAAAAAACAAATTGTTTGTTTTGCACATGAAGGTAATGCAGAAAGAGGGTCGACAAAAACGCTGCACCCTTAAAGTTTTCAGCGCATAGAATGCAAGTACTCCTATAATAAGGAAAAAAAATGTTAAATACCCTTGATGAGGTAATTCTCTTATCCGCTCGTAATGATACGAAAAAAAGGTCTATAATTACACGTACAAGAAAAGAAAAAAGAGGCGAAAAGCTCGCGGTCTTAAAATACACCCGTAACAGAGCCGCAATCTCAATAGTCGTGAACACCTTTCTGATTTGTTCGCCTATATAATAGACCGGGCCCATCGCTAATCGATCGTTCGTCGCTACGGCGCGATTGTGTCCTCCTTCCTTACTACCCATCCATCCGTCCTTCCTTTTTTGTACCAACCGCTGAGCCGCTCGCTCGCCTCGGATTATCCGGAAAGGGGGATTTAACGTGTGTATATATATACATATACACGACCGTTCATTCTTCCATTCTCTGCCTCTCTCCCTCTTTTTATTTCCTTTTCCGTGAGCACCTCGGCTCTACATAAGAAAGATAATCGGAGTTCAAGTTTAGAGAGGGCCGCGCGCGCCTCGCGCTTCTCCAATCGATATATGGATAAAACCGAGGAGAGCTCCGCGCACGTGTGCGCCACGTCTCTCTCTCTCTCTCTCTATGTGTGCGGGGTCGTAATAAAGCGATATAGAAAATAAATAAGTGAGGATGGGGAGGAGGCGAGGATAGGTTACGATCGTTGAAAACGAATAGAAACGATTGAAGAAGAAATTAACTTTCCCTCTCTTTTTTCGCTCCCTCTCTCTCTCTCTCTCTCTCTCGGTCCGTTAGCGTGGCTCGTCGTGTGTGCAGTAACGATTTTTTCTCTTTTTTTCTACAAGAGGACGTTCATAAAAATTGATGACGGCTGTGCGTGTGTCTATACGAGTCATCGTTTGACGACTTATTTGTAATAAAGTTGTATTGATTTGCTACGGGCTAATTTGAAATGCGATAATTGGCGTATCTCTTGCTTACGTGACTCGTGCCAATATTGGTATATAGGTATTTCGTCGGGTATTTTTAAAACACACGAGACTTTATTTGAAACTCGAAATAAAGGGGTAAAAGCTTTGAGCTACTGCTAAATTTACAAGAATGTCAATATCGCGTATACCTTTCATTGGTACAGGAGGAAGCACAAAAAAAAAGAAGAAATTTAATTTTGACCGCTGTATTTTATTCGTATTTCCCAGACGAATGACAATCTGGCCTAGTTAAAATGCGTGTATATATGAACAGATTAAAACCATTTCTGAAAACACGTATACACTCTGCTTTTAATGTATACGAGAAATGTTCTCGGTCTGCAAAATTAGATTTACATTTGTGGTTGTGCGCAAAAACATGAAAAGCTCCGCTTGACATTGTTTTGTGTAAATAAAATCTATTGTTGTGGAGCGTGGAGTGAAGTTTTAACGATACTCTCCACAGCGATAGTCTTTTTTCTAACGGACCTTTTCGCTTTCGAGTTTTGAAATAGGCGTGCAATTGCCGCGGCGTTTTTTCTTGTCAAAAGTCCGCTATAACGGAATTTTTCATAGTCAAAGCAGTACTTTAATTAGTTTATATGAAAAGAAACTTCAATTTATATAATATATATATATAGAATCTGGAAATTAAATTGGATCGTGTTTAGAAAATTGAAACAAGCTGTTGAAAAATAAATTCTTATTTGGGATATCCAGTGGTCAATAAGATTAATTGACTGTAATAAATTGTGCATCATCCGTCGTTCTTGCATTGCTGATAGTACATAAATAGCGCTCCAAAGATTTTAAGCTGTTCTTTGTTTACGACCGCGCTCAACAACTCTATATCTAGTCTCAAGGACCTCGTATAGATTTTTCCACCAGAAGAGTATAATGTAGAAATGAAATAACTCAAAAATGTCTGGTTTTGTCAACAGCTTCTCCCTTCATCAGTCGATAAAACATTTTTTATACGTATATATTTCATTATCGATTTAACGAAATTCCATTCTCTTTAATAGAGGCAATAAGAGTTAAGCCTCAAAAGCACGTTTAAAGGGTCACCAAATACAATCACTATCTTGCTCTATATTTACAATGGTTTTGTTTTCTACGCGCAGATACGTCAAAAGAAATTTCAAAAAGAAATATGGCACGTCAGAGCTTTCATACAAACCACTGTAGCGATACATTATCTTGTATCAATGTCACATTAACAGTATATATGTATAGTCAGGCTCATTTAAAATATTATACGCAATAATAATGTATCCGAAATTAATATCCGAAATCATTAGATTTCGAGGAAGAGTGCAATGATTGATTGACCGAGCAAATAAAGCGTTATTTGTTCCTGCTTACGCGATGTTTCGACTGCTAATGTGTATACCATCGTCCCATTCAGGCATCTATCTAGTATCAATATTGTGCACATGCGGGTTTACCAACAATGATGGTAGACGCGAAGAGGCCGACAAATTAGTCGTCGAAACGTTGCATTAGCGGAGCTAATGCTTTTATTGGGTCGCTGAATCAAACTCCTACGTGCCCGTGACATTATCAAGTACACGCGCTAATGGTGGCTGTAGGTACAAAAAAATTGTTTTGATTTTATCTACATTGTTGAGTCCATTTTTAAATTATTAATTATTTTTTAATTTTAATTATTGCCTGCTTATTCGATAAAATGAAATGTATAAAAAGATTCCTATTCGTTTGCCATCTGCGGAATTTTTTTAAATTTTTATTATTTTCTTTTACTCAAATCATTCATTACAACATTTGTCTTATATCCTATACGAATCTTATATTCTCAAAGCGGAGGCAATCGTTATTCGCAGCCTTGAAACAAAACAAAAAAGAAGAAACACGAGAGGCAATAATTTTTAAATCCTTCCCAGCAGAGTTATCATGCGGCGCGCAGCGGCTGCACGACTTGAAATGCGACATAAAAAAATTCTTAATTAATCCCTCAAATTTTCCTTTATATTTTTCCTCCGCAACAATAAAAGCAGCCGCGGAGAACAAGTCGTTCGAATTTTATTAGATTTACCCTTGCCGCGCACACTTCTTATATTGAAGCTCTTTATTTCCTAAAAAATTTAATTTACATATATATCCCGTGGCCATTATTTCGGCCAGTACGTTGATATGAAGCGTTCCATTCGTCGGTCCATACGACGCGAGAGAGAGAGAGAGAGAGGGGGGGGGAGAGGGAGAGACAGAGAGAGAATACAAAAATGTAGGTAAAGAGGAAGAATGAAAATGCGAAAAGAAAGGGCCGAGAGAATATATAAGAGCCTCGTCGCGGAGAAATAAAAGGGGAGAAGAAAGGGAGCGGAACGCGGGAGGGGCGAGAGACGGAAAATCCGGTATTCTGGCTCAGAATTCGGCCGGCAGCAGCAGCAGCGAAGGCGGCGACGGCGGCGAGGGCGGCGGCGGCACCGAGATTCTTCATCCCTCTCCTGGGACATCATCCCTCTCCTCTCTCTCTTTCTCTTGTTCCATCCGAGAATCCGCCCTTATATTCTCTCATCTCCTTCCCGCAACGCTAAGCCCTCAGTCCCCTCTTTCTCTTCCACCTTCAACCTTGTACACGTCCCCGTTTCTTCTCTCTCTCTCTCTCTCTCTCTCTCTCTCACTCTCTTGCTCTCCCAAAAAAGAAAGAAAAAAGAGCAGCTTGTGTACGCGTCTGTTTGGTGTGTTTCAGCGGCTTCTCGATCCTTCCTGGGTCTTTTCCTCCTTCTCAAAACTTCGATTATATATCTTTCGATATCTTTTCTGCGGCAGCTTTACGTTTTTCACGCGTTCGGGCGCGACGCAAAGGAAACTGTCGTCCGCTTTCTCCTTGAGCATCAGAGCTGGAGCGAAAAGTGTGAAGGAGCTAATGCGGCTATATAGCTCGCATATCAACGCCCGCGCTCCACAACTATATGTACTTACGTTTTGCATTTTTCCAGTCTAGGTCAGCCACGGGGAAGCCGATTTTACGAATGGATCGACAACCAGATGCGTTCAAGTGTGCGTGTATGTGTATTATATATGTGTGTGTGTGTGTTATTGTTGTAGAAACGTCTCGGTGCTCTCTCCACAAATTTTGGAAAGGATATTACGGAAAGGAAAGTGGCTTTTGTCGCGCGCAGAATATATTGCGGTAATAAACGTTCGGAAAAATTAGTGCGGCAATAACCGCGGCGAAATTTAATATGGACTGTGCACAAAGTGGTTGGGTTACTTTAAGTTATATCGCTCGCCTGCTGCTGCTGCTGCATTTTCCGCAATTACATAATTGTGCCAAAGATTTAAGGTCTTTTTTTCTTTAATCGTACACTCGAAAATGATCATTATACTGGTAAGCAGTTTAGCCTGTAATTATGTAATAGCAGCTGATTAAGGGAAAAATATTACTATCGCAGATTAAGTGATTACTTTTCAGAAGTAATTCTACTGTTATTACTGTAACGACTAGTTGCAATTAGCGCGCCATTTCGAACTACGCGCAAACCTTCATTGCTGTAGATTTTAGCTTATAACTTTTCGAATGATGGTTAAGTTCACTTTTATATAATAGTCTAGCCAATTGGTATTCGAGCGTCGCAATGATCCATAAATTTGAAATTGAATTTAAAGGGCCACTTTTTAAAAATAAATCACTCTGACCTTATTATATCTATTTTAGCGGGATATTACGTTCTAAAAGCTCATAAAGATGGAATTGATTCAATGATAAACTGTTTATTATTTGCTACTTAATACAGGAATATTGAAATTATTCGTAATTATAGTACCTATATTATTCATCAAATGTCTCGATTATTAATTTGTAAATGAAATTGTCATGTATATATAGCTACATAAACAATGCGTTATAGCGAAAGATTCTTTCTCGCGAAGTTCACTGAGGGGAAAAATGCAATTTTCCTCGGTTAACCATTTACAAATTAATGTTTTCTTTTTTCCAGGGCATAATTGAAATTCATCCATAGAGTATGCTTTATATACACACAAAGTTTAATTAAACGATTGCAACTTGGCGCGCCCTCAAGCAAACGGCAATTAATTCAGTCTGAAATTGAATTTCGCTAAGAAAAAAACGAATAAGGCGGTGTGCACGGACAGAGAGTGAGAAAGAGAGAGTGTGTGTGTGAGAGAGAGAGAGAGAGAGAGAGAGAGAGAGAGAAGACGAAAGAAAGCGCACAGGAAGATGGAGAGAAGAGGAGAAAAACAATGAAAACCCCTACTGTGGGATATATAGGAGAAAGCGACAATTAGTCCGACGTAATTGGTTTTAGCAATTTTTTCCCCTTTATTATAACCCGAGCGCACATACGGCACACGCACATATATATATATATATATATATATATACACACACAGGGAAGCTTCAAATTTAATTAATCGCTTAAGCGCTGTAGTAGCCTCCGTTTTACCGCAGTAGCTCCTGAAAAAGGGAGGAAGTACATATAGATCGTATACACGTGGTAGTATACACGCCGCAAAAAAGTCTTCTCTTTAAGTTTGACCCAGAAGTCTATAAAGAAAGAGGAAGAGGAAGAGAGTAAGAGAGAGAGAGAGGGCGAGGGGACTAGCGTTATGTGTACGTTAGCATGGCTAGTTTGTCAAGGAGAGGGGGGGGGGGGGGGCTGGAGGTGCAGCGCTTCGTTAAATAAAAAATTGCGTGCGCCGGCAATTAAAATTTGACAAGATGATTATACACGCGCGCGCTCTGGTCTTGTGCACATTTGCGATGCATAAGGCAGTGGGCCACTTGCGTCACGCGACGTTTTCATGTGCCTCTCTCACTCTCTCGCTAAATGGCTCCAGCTCACATACACACACGCGCGCACGCACACATGCACTAAAAGTTGACCTACATACGTTCTGTGAAATAATAATAATAAAAAATAGGGAATTTTTGCAAAGAGAAATGGATCTGTGTGTATGCGTATAGAGTAACACGCACGTAGGGAGAGGAGTAAAAGGGAATCTGATTATAGTTTTGTTTGTTTTTCTTCTGGCTGTACTGGCTCCTATTTTTTTTTCTTTTTACTTTTTCTTTAACTCTTGTTTTGCGTATACAGCGAGAAAATATTAATAACGACAAATAAAGAAATAGAGAGATCACTAGCGCGCGGGAAAGTAGAGTTTTTTCAGATAAACAGAGAAGATTGCTAGGCGCGTGAAATATATTATATCGCTTCATCAGATATACCGAATAACGCTTTTATATTCGAATTGACAGAGCCATAATGGAAGTATAGGTGTTCTTGGGTTATTGGAAAAAAATGATTTCTTTGTCGATTTTATTACAGAATTTTTCAACTTCACTTACCCATTATTTTACAAATACTATCATTTATGCGTCAAGTGTTTGTAAAGTGTATACCTCGCTATACTTCAATTCAACTTTGCTTAAAAAATTGAATTTGAGAAAGTGCAAAATAAACGTTGCACAAGTTTAAAGAAGTAATTCTAAGAATCGCTCAGTTCTCGATTCACAGTAAATCATTGCTCGCATTATAAATATTTAACGATCACTCTTCTGTCCTCATATCTGTAGACTGCTTATTTATAAAGATAAATTATTATTCGCGACGTATTGATCGTGGCGCCGCGCCGTAATATAATGAAATCCTCGCACAGCTTATTTTTCAAGAAAACACCACCCCTGTCGATCACAATTTGACGTTAGCAGAGCTTTTGTATTACACCTTACCAGTCGGGGATCATGTTTTATAAAAAAAAAAGAATATTCGCATCGATTGCTACTTATATTCCCCGAAGTTCATTGTACATGAGAAACTCTGAAAATGAGACATAATGATCAATAAGCAAGTTTATCCGAAGATATCAAATTTACAGAAGCTTTACCTTATTAAATAAATTTTATTAAAAAAAAACGATTTCTTATATTTTAGGAAGTGGATCTGTTGTAATAACTCCGGAATATCAAGTAGTTTATGAAGAATATTTAAATAAATTTCTCACGCAAAAGCTGCCGAGCTAAGATTCTCCCAATATTATTCTTCAGCAGGTTTGCGTATATTTTAATGAAAGCGTAATTGCATTGATCATGCAAATAAAACCAGGAACGCACGAGAAGCAGATTTCTGGAAAACATTTTGATATAGGTAGGGAATATGTATTTTCGTCAACAATTTATACAGTCTCTAAAAAAATAATATTCATTAAATTCATTTTCCTGAAAAAGCTATTAATAGATATTTCAGCTATATAAATATAAACACGACCCAACAATTTTTTAAACAAAATAAAATAACGACGAATATTTTCTTTAACTAAATATAAGAATTTTAGTGCATGTATATTCATTTGGATATTTCTAAATTTCATTCGTTCAAGGGTAAAAAGAGTAGGTCTAAAATAAAAAAATTCTGAAGAAACACTCGTAATTGAAATCGATGGTAATATGGTTGTATATCTTCATCACCTGAAATTTAAGGCCGTAGGTCACACCGCAAATGTAAGCAAGAAAATTAACGTCGTTATACTGAAAATCACAATTTATGAAAATTATAACGCAACTTATTTGAATAATGATTGCGAATCTATTATAAAAGTTTTCATAAAAGACGGTTGTAAAAGAGCTACGATTCTTCTTAATTCTGTAAGTTTAAAAAATAAATTATAACTTATAAAAATAACAAAATGATAATTATTCTAATTAATATATATTGAAAAATATATCGTGAAGTTTTATTCAACAATTAAACAATGCGCAAGAATATATGCGCAACTATAAATCTTAAAATCTATTCGTTTCAACAGAAAATCTAAATTACATAGAATTAGTGAGAAAAACTGGTACATTTTATACGACGATTTTTCAGCTACTAATCTGCAAGCGTTTCCAAGCCTACAACGGAATCTATAAATATATATTAACACTTTAATTCTGCTTCATTTGATCACTGTCTTTGTGTATGTTATACCGTTACATTAACATAGTCAAAACTCAAGCCCATTGTGTGTACTTGAACGACAAAACAAGCTACTCAGTATAAGGAAAACAACTTTAAATTTAAAACCTATCGACGAACATCTATCGAATGAAAGTTTAATCCAACAACGCGGTTAAATAATTATTAAAAATTAAGTGGTATATAGACAAAGAAGGGGAAAAAAATCTTGTAAAACAAATAAAGGAGGTGATGAAATCTTCCAATTCTCTCGGTTACGATTAAAATCATTAAAATGCCGAGCCCGCGCGCGAACATGTGAACATAGGGAGCCAATAAAAAGACTACGAAAGCGTTCATTATAACGATTCGACCGCGGGCGCGACCTCGAGAGAGGAGCGACGAGTGTGTGCCGTGCAGAGCCTGGTTCGCCCGCTCCGAATGTTATACTCCGCGATGAAATTCGGTATTCAGTTTGAAAAATTAACGCCATCAAAATGAATATCTCACTGTCTCTCTCTCTCGCCGCCGCCGCAGGTCAACAAAAAGAAAGGCCCGACCAGCCAAGTTATGCATACAAAGAAACACTTCCCGTTATTATACATATATAGATCGAAGCTTTTTTGCATACGCGCATTAATTTTCCTCTCTGCTCCCTCTCTCTCTCTCTTTCTCTCTTTCTGAGAGGGAGAGAGAGAGAGAGAGAGAGCAGGTCTCGTGTCGGTCGTTATATTTCAGAAACGTGCCCGCCGAGAATCGATGGAGATAACACGAAACAGAACGATAAAAATCATCGATTCGTTGGCCTACATATTATAAAATGACGACTGAAAAGCTCGCGGTGGCGGTGCGCACCGCCGAGACGCCCCAACCCCTCCGGAATATATTTTTATAACCTATCGTGTCCTTCTATATATACATATACGTACATATATAACACTCGTGTCTGCTTGTATCGCGCATTTTGCACCTCTTGCTCAGGTTCGCGTGCTTCCGAATCCCGATATTATACAAGGGTATAGGACCAACCTATTATACATCAAAAATACATTACCAAGCACGAGAGTTGAAATTTCATTCAAAGAATCTTCAAAAACGTGCAAGCTTGCATCTAATACCAATTGATTGACAAGTTTTTTTTTTGTACTCACGAGTGCAGCTGTTATTTTCGTCGTTTGTATGTACTCGCCGCCAAGTGTCGTACTGCAATTTTTGTCCCGCGGCGTCTTAATTAAAAATCAATTGCACCTTGATAAAAAGGTGTATATGTACCGAGTTAGTGCTCGGTTAGCATCGGTGTCAGTAGATACGAACGTGTAGGGAACAAATGATTTTATTAGGCTCGCGCTGAGGTTTACTGCCAAGTATATATTTGAATAATACGGGAATTACTTACATCACGCGTCGGAGCGCGGCTTTTTGATATTCTGAATTTTAAAGCGGGTATAATATAAGAGAAAATTCAGAAATCACACTGTTTAATTTGATAGTATCCGTATAAAATATGACGTTCTATATCCGTATTTAAATTTATAAACTTGATATGTGTTTCTTGTAAATGACCCTTTGCGAATGATGGACTAGAATAACTATAGTAATACATATGTAGTGTATATGAGAGCTATTTTCCAATGCGAAGTATGTTTTTGAGAGCTAAGGTACACTTTATAGACTATTCTGTATCTTTTTTGTCCTATGCTCAAAGAACCTTACAGCATATACAATATTTATCGTACTCATGGAAGGTTAGTTTTGTATTCCAGCAGTTGCTAAATATTGTAAGAGAAAATTCAACCTCTTACAGGCGAAGATACTCACATATTTTATTGAACTTTTTAAACTACTGAATTATTAGAAGATTAAGCTGGACAGTGAGTAAATGCTCTTATTTGATATCGTAATTGGCGTCGTTCTAAAAATAAACTTTAATTCATCTGAGAATGCGATTCCTTTTTGCATTTTATACGTACCATCTTAAATAGCATCTGTACACTATTTTATTAAGGGCACAAATGCTTACTTCTACCTCGGTTGCGCTAAAGAAGTAACTCGAAGCATTAAATATATAATCACAGTAAAACCACTATATAGAAATTTTGATAGGCCTATAAACTGTAGGAGGGCATTCAAAGAGGCAAATATATATATTAATTAAAGAAAAACCACGAAACGCACGTGTCGCATTGCAATATTTTAATCGTATTTACGATCATTGTAATAATTTAGAATCCCGATTCCCTTTCGGGAACAGACGAAGCTCTCAAAGGAAATAAAGAAAAAAAGAAGAGCCGAATAAAGAAGTAAAAGAGAAACACACGTGTATATACGTATACAATGTATACATATAAGACAATAAGTGAACGTATGCACGCATAAAAATTCCGGCCGTATCTCCGGTAAAGAATTGATAGAGAAATCGAATCGCAAAGAAAGATGGGGAAACACGAGATACGCGGAACAAAAAGTCGTCGTGAATCAAATACGTGAATAGGTGCGGGCGCGTGCACAGCACAGACATACACACACAGAGAGAGAGAGAGAGAGAGAGAGAGATAGATTTGTGGGCACGCGGAGAGGAGAAGCCGTGCAGTGAGGTAGGGGAGCCATAATAACTGGATATACATCAGAGCGCGCACTGAAGGCGAATCTCGAGGCGAATCGCGTGCGAGATATATTCAAGACAAATATCGGACGAATTTCGAGGAGTTTACCCTGAGCTTCCATCGTACACTCGCTGTCTTATATATACACGTCCGTGATGTGCGCCAAGCTATATACGGCACGTTTGTTTGGGGAGCTGCTCGCATACACACACATACCCACGAGAGCAGCGAAAGCGAGAGAGAGAGAGAGAGAACAGTAGCTTTTTGCCCGCTGCTTTTTATCGATTTTGCGGACGAGGAGGGATCGCTGGAGGGTTTGCGAGGGGCAAGGGGAGGGGGTAGAGAGAGAGAG